>APFE031722446.1:4400-68741 GCA_000404065.3 Pinus taeda
TTATCCCTTAAATTAAGGAGATAATATTGAGTTATATTTGAGTTGTAATTAGTTAACTCAATTTACTGAGTTAAGTCTAGTTAAATTAGTTCTAAACTGTTTGAGGAACTAATAGTGAGTTAACGGCCAGTTGATGCATTAATGCACTCAACTAGTGCTACTCCAGTTAACTGAAGATTCCCTCATAAAAAACTCATGCATGTCTATTTTGAGAAAGACCCAGTTGAGATTAATGTTCAAGGACAATGTACTATCACTTACATGTGTTTTCTCATGGAGAAAACTCATGCATGCAGTCAAGGATTTATCCTTGAGGATTGTGCAGTTTGAAGAAAGGTTTTCCACTTGGTAAGAGGAAATCATCCAGATGGAACAACGCAAGGAAATAGGAGCTTGGAGGGCAGAGAGGAAGGCTGGAGAGAAGCCAAGATTACCTGTGAGCATCTGCGAGGATTGTACTGAGAGCTGGCTAACTGTGAGAGCTAAGGCTTTGTATAATTCCTATGTATTTCCACCATGTATGATAATACAATAGTGTGGGGTTTTTTAGTTGAGGCTTTCCCCACAGTATTTTCATGTGTATTGTACCATTGATTCTTCTTCTTCTGGTTATATTGTTCAGCTCGATCTTTAAGCTTCCGCAAATTGATAGTAGAAGTAGGTTATAATATTCTGCTTTGATTTATATTGCATTATCGGGTTAACCTACATAGATTTTCTACAACAGGTATTGATTTGCATGTGTATTTTCCTTGCTAGATTTGTCATGCATGGTATTACACACGGTTGTTTTGTTCTTATGGCATGGGTTTTTCCAGGTGTAATAGCGTTTTCAGCCTAGCCTTGCCATTTCCAAATAACCATGGTGTGATGGAGTTCTCATTTTTGGTTGAGCTGGATTTCCGGATGGATTTGACGCTAAGTGGGGTAGATCTCCGAATGATAGAGCTCATGACCTAGTGGTCCCAAACCAGATTGTGGATCAAGGTAAAGCCAATGGCCTAGTGACCCCTGAGCCAGACTGTGGGTTGTGGTAAATCCAGGTTTGTGTTACCTCGATGGGCCTAGGAATCCTTGTCAGTGAATGGCAGGATATATGGTAAAGCCAAGAGGTGGTTTTCTCTATGTTGGGCCTAGTAATCCTAGCTTTGTTATATGCAGTAAAGCTTGGAGAGTGGATCTCAGTTTAGGGCCTAGTGATCTGGGTTTGGATTGTGGTAAATCTTGAGAGACTAGGAGATAGGAAATTTCCTCACAGTGTATGTGGAGAAATCCAGTGCATCCATGCTTGATTGACCTAGTGATTGGGTGGAGATCACGGTAAATCTTGATATGATGTGTTCATTGTGTTGGCCTAGTGATCCAGGATGGATTACGATAAAACTTGGTTTCTATTGATGAGGGTGAGGTGGTGTAGCCTCGGTATGCCCTGGTTGGTTCTTTTAGTTGAGTCCCACATTCATGCTTGGAATATGGCATGGGGGTGAATGGATGAAGAGAGATTTTGCTCAAGCATTCTATGGTCGGGTGGAACATGGAAGTCCCATCTGGGGTTTCGTTTTTGCATCATTAATGAATGGTTATTTCTCCTTGTATCTTTATGAGAATTTTGATGGATTATATGTGGATCTTATGGCTGATATGTTTATGACATTTCTGTCCCTATTGTGCTGGTTAAATGTATGTTTTATGACAACAACTATCTATATCTCTCAACATGCTTTTGCTTGTAAATGAATGGATAATGTATCTATGGTGTGATAGATGGTAATGCAGTAAATGGCATGATGGAATATTGGTTCTTAGCGATTCTCAGATAAGTATGAGATCCCTACACTTAAAATTGTTGTTTACACTTGTAGGTTACATGTTGACGATATGTTTGATGAAATGCCTGTCATGTCTAGTAGGGGTCTAGATAAGGTCTTGTTCAACCTATTGCTTTTGCATCATTGTTTCCATGTACTTTTACTGATTTTAAGCTATCACTCCATTCTGGGCAGTGACTTGGGCTTGGGCCTGAAAAAGTGGCTTAAATATCAGGGTTGTTGGCACAAAATTGGCAATTTTAGTCTCTGGTCACTAGTAGGTAAGCCTACGAGAGTGACTTTGGATTTTTGGGCGCTCTCTTGCGTATAGCATGGGAGCGACTGAGGCCTAAGATGTCCAGAACATCAGTGGAACCCAAGGATAAGTTGTCTGAGTGGTTAACATGTCTCCTGAGGATTGTGAAGTTGATGTTGGATGACTGTGTGTGATGTTTATGTTGATTCCGCTTCCTTACAGACACTTAGGAGGTTGAATCCAATCATAGTAGCCTCTCGTCGCATGTTTACCCGATTGGCATTGTTACTTGGGTAGATGTGTGAGGAGGGTGTTACATGTTCAAGCCTTTGAAAATTACACAAGTGACCACGACTAGAAGCATGGTAAGAATAGTCCCCTGACAAAACACTAACATAATGCAAATTGACCGAATAACTAGGGCCATCACCATACAATTGACACCAAAATCAACTAATAGAGGAACCACTACTCTTAGGATTCCAAGGCCAATAAACTCCTCCTCCATTGAGACCCACTAAGAAATGAGAATCCAGACATAGACAAAGCCACAAACATGCCTAGAGACAAGGCATTACACACTTATATCTTACTAACTTGAACCAAGATGGAAACACTGCATAAATCGATTTAGACAAACCAGTTATGAGATACCAGACACTCTGGTTAGGACTCTCTGCTACCTTCTCACCAAGACAAGTTAGACCCAAGACCATTTTTTCCAAATCCTCCCCAAACCCCAACATGACAGATTAACCAACAAATTGACAAGAACAAGACTTACATAACTAGAAAGAGAAGTGTACAGGCAAAGCAAAGTCAGGGAGGATAAAACCCGAGTAGTGAGTCCGCGTTGATAATGGATAACCTTCACCAACTACCACCACCAATCTCTAGAGCCAGTTGCAAATTCTCCTCACACTGACTGAGTTTCCCTTCCCACCGTCACTTCACCAGCTCCAGATGAAACACAAGTCTCGTAGCACTAGAGCTAAGATCACAAACTAGCGACACTCTCCCAACACAAGAGCCAAGCAATAAAATTAGTGGGAGGGAGGTCAATTCCTCAACCTTGCATCCACCTCAAACTCCAGGAGTAAGACCACCTCGATGCACCCTTTGTGACTATTAATAGCCATTTGTGAGATTGCATACAATTGCATGTCCGGGGCGAGCCACAACTCTTGCTCTTTAATGCACATCATGTTGGCAAGATGGCGGGCTTGACCCACAAGGCCCCCTTTCAATATGTGTGCTCACCCCCAATGATGATGCTTTTATAACATCATTAAGTTTATAATATTATTTGATAACATGTGGAGAATGTTAGATGCAATAATGGAACAATGTGTCTTTGAAAGGGAAGTTTAAATTTTTAAGAAAGGGCATGAGTGAAAAGTCACAAAAGTGTAAGTGTAATTATGCAGTAATTCATTAAAAAATTTGGATCTACCAAATGTTGAAAGAGATTAAGTTCATCGTTAAAATGGATCTAAGCTAGTTTTATTTTATTTTATTTTTGACCAAGTCAAAATGTTGATATTGACATTACAACATCGTTGCCATATTGGACTGGGGAGCGCCTCTCAACACAATAATAAATTTTAAAATTAAAAATCTAAATTAGATCATACCCTTAATATTATCATGACTAGAAAAACCAAAAATTTATAAACTTAAATGTAGATTATTAAATTATAATACAATATAAACTAATCTAAAAGTTTTTTTAAAACCTATCAAAATATATTATATGTCTGCTAATTTGTTTGTTTATTACGATGTTAAGTTTATAAATTATAGTTAACCAACAATATGTAATTAATTAATATTAATTTTTGAATTAACTTAATGTTGAATATTTATTATGTTATTTATTTATTTTCTCAAAAATGTAATTACACATGCCTATTTTGGAATAGGACTTCCAAAAATTTATTTTGATTATCAATAACTATTAGGTAGACACTTGAGATTTAACTTCCACATAATATTCTAGAATATTCTAGAATATTCGTAACAATATACACAAATTAAAGATCAAGATTTATCTCTAAAGTATTTACTATCTTAGATCATTTTGGGATTCAACTGCGTTAAGTAAGTCATTCAAACGTATGACCATTTCCATGAGAGGTAGTCGTAACTGACTAATTTCTCATGATTTTTGAATAGTTCACTTAGCACTCATTGCATCAGGTGATGCTCACAGGGGTGAAGAAGTGGGATTGAAACTAGTGAAATGTGGAGAACGAATCACATAGCATCAATCATCACTTCCGGGGCTTGCACCCGGTAACCAGGACTTCCCAGGAGGTCACCCATCCCAGATCTCCTCTGGCTCAAGCGCGCTTAACTTGGAGTTTTTCCCCACAATCAAGCCCACTTAGCTTGCTACCCCATTTGCAAAACCTTAGCAAGTATTGTGCCTCATGAACCATTCAAGTAGAGATCCCTTGACTCTTTTTTGAATTTTAAGTAGGGGGATTACGCAGTGCATTATATTAGATATCATTTTGGGATTCAACTGCGTTAAGTAAGTCATTCACGTATGACCATTTCCATGAGAGGTAGTCATATGACTAATTTCTCATGATTTTTGAATAGTTCACTTAGCACTCATTGCATCGGGTGATGCTCACAGGGGTGAAGAAGCTTAATGGTTTGTGATCCAGTTTGTCAAACTCAATGACTGAAATACCTTTTAACATCAGAGTATGAAGTCTTATAAATAAGACTCACAGATCATAACCTGTAATTTCTCTACACTACAATTCTGATTATGCTAGAGTAGTTTAGGAATATAGTTATTGAATAGCTACACAGGTTTCCATAAAGGAAATTTTGTAGTTCAAATGATACTGGCGTGACCAAGGCAATCTTGGATTTCCTAGTATAATCAAATTCATCTTCACAGTACCTTTGGTATATACTATACATCCATACTTGTTGGTTGTTTTATCATCAAGAAAACGTAATTAAGCTTTCCTTCTCACTTAATACCAACTTTGTCTGTGGGATGATAATAAATATTTTGGCAAATACCTTTTTGGGGGCGAGTTGTGTCTCAATGGGCATCATACTCTTTAGAGAGTAAACTCTGGATTGAAGGTTATTGTTGAGTGTTGTTTATTTCAATTACTTGTCTGTCAAATTATCACTCTGGAATTGTTATTGAATAATTTCATTAATGCTTGTGGGATGCTTTGTTTCTTTCCCATTCTGTCAAAAGAGTAGTTTACAATTCATATTGAATAATTTCGCATTCATGCTTGTGGTCTGATTTCCTCTTTATAAATTGCTGCTTAACATAGATATATTTCAATTCAGTTCCAATATAATGTATTTAATAATTTATAGATTAAAAGCATGCTTTTTGTTACATAGTTTTATGCTATATTAGGAAAAATTTTGGCTGCACCAAATTGAGTGGATTTTGTGAAGTCTGATTAAACCTGTTTGTTTTGGTTTCAGCCGGTTCATGAATAAATACTTCTTGCTAATTGCCTGCCTCCAGTTATGGTCCCTCATTACACCTGTCAATCCGGCAAGTACATGGGGTCCACTCATTTTTATTTTTGCAGTTTCAGCAACTAAAGAAGCCTGGGATGATTATAATAGATATATTTCTGACAAGCAAGCAAATGAAAAGAATGTGTGGGTCGTAAAGAAAGGCATCAAGACACGTGTATGTATTGTGCTCTTCCTAGCTTTGCATGCATGTTTAGCTTTCTATTGTAGTTGATAAGTTGTCGTTTGTAAAATTGTAGCTTTGACTCATACATTTCTTTCATTTAAGATTACGATAATGTACACCTTTTAAGCAGTTAGACTCACCTCTTAATTCAACTTTTGTCTGCAAACAGATAAAGATATTGAGGCTCCTTGCTTGAACAGTGTCTTATGTTTTATATGACTGAACTCAATTTTGTCATGTTTTTGATGTAGCTTCTTCAAGTGTACTTTGATAAAGATCATACAAGTGTTGATAATATGATACTCTCTCTTAAAGAAAGCAGAGCCTGTACTTTTTTTATGTTGTTTTCTTAAGAAAGAAACAAGGCATAGAATAGTGACATTATGAGATCGGTATAATTTCATCCTGATGTCTCATATTTGATGCCACAGGAAAAATTAGGGCAAATAGTTGAACTTCGTTGGCGTGTGCAAGGCAAACAGGCAGCATAGGAAATTACTTTGCATATTACATACCCAGTTCTTAGTTTGTCCTACAAGCTTTCTGTTATATATTTTAAGTTGTGATAAACTGTGAAAGAGACAATGTGAGTCCATATTTGCATAATATTTTAAAGTTCTTCCCGATTCAACAGAAATGACTCTGTGATGACAAGGGCCTTATGGCAATATATGTTTCTAATGATCTTGTTCTGACATTTTTGGTATCTATTTGCCTCCATGTGTTTTTCTTTTTCTTTTTATGAAACTTTCAAATTCTAACTTGTAATGGTATATTGTTAGCCATCCAGAGCCCTAGATTCTTAATCAGGTTGGAGATACATAGCAACTGTAAATATGTTTTCCATGATTTTCCACAGATTAATTTAATTTTTTAAACTTATTCTGAATCAACTAGTTGAATATTGAAAAATCATTTTTTCCAATACCTCTTGCCTTAGTTGATATTGGCAACTGATAAATTTTTGCAGATTCAAGCACAAGAGATCCGTGTTGGTGACATAGTGTGGCTTCGTGAAAATGATGAAGTGCCATGTGATTTGGTTCTTCTTGGGACCTCTGAATCTCAGGGTGCATGTTTCCTGGAAGTGAGTAGATTACTTACCAAATTCAGACATATATTCTTGTTTTCATAAATAGTTTTCTAGTTGAGAAATGCTAATATTAACTATGGGAATTTTTGTTAAAAACATGGCATCCTTTGTTGAAAGCTAATGAATAGAAAGAAATAAATTTTATTAATGTGTACTGCCAACCAAAGTAGGTAAATGGCCCAATGGTAATAGAGATACAATACCCAATAATAACATTAAGAGGAGCAGTAGAAACGACTCATTCCTATACTAATACTATAAAGGGAAAAAATTATACTGTTGTCCACTTGTTACCAAAAAGAATAGCTCATTTTATGCCCTTCTTACGTTTGGTGTTGTTGACCTTGCCGTCTACACCTACCTAAGAGTTAGTGAGAAAAGCCTTCAACCCCACAAGGTGTGGTTGGTGGCAAGGAACTCAGAGAAGGGGCTGTCAAACTAATCCCGACTCTCTCCGTTTGAGCTATCTCCTAGGTTAGCTAAGGGGGTTGGTCCCTAATGAAATGTCAAGTTTAAAAAAAAGATGTGAGTTTCTAGGAGAATTGTTAGAGTTAAATAGATTATCTCTTTAAGATTTATAAGCAAAAAACTGATATGAGCAATAACCATCATAAGATAAACATGAAATACATAAACAACTTGTGCCTTCCAAGTATTTGCTCTTTAAGAAATGAAATTGTATTTTGCTTAAAATGAAGTGAAATGCTTTCAAATGGAAAGCGAAAATAACCCCGAAAAGTGAAACAATAAATTGTTAGCACAAGATATTATAAATGCTTTCAAGATGAATAAGTCTACAAATCAAAGCATGGAAACTACCTTGCTCAAAAGGATACAAAAAGAACTCAAATGTTAGATCAAGATGACAACATGCAATTAAGTTTGCAACCCAAAATAATAGTACTTGAAAGTGAAATCAACCATTCATGACAATATGCAATTAAACCAAAAGATGAGTCAATTTCCAATTACAAGGAAATTAAACTTGTTGCAAAATTAAAAGAGATTACAATGCTTGCATCCAAAGTGCCTCTTGAAATAAGATTTGCATGTGAGACTTTAACCAAAGCAAATGTGATGGAATGTTATTCTTGGTTCCATTTATTTGATTAGTGGTAACGCAAAGTTACAATTGAACTCTAGTCCTCAGACCTCATTCTCACCCAAATATTTGGATCTCACAATGAAGAGTCAATAGAGGTAGAGGGTCCCTAAAAGTCTATTCAACCAATTTAAGTTGGAGGTAAGTTTTAGTGAGGCTTGGGGCTTTCCTATACTAAAATGTCTAGATAAAGTGCAAATTGGATTAATTCCCCAAATTAAACTAATGCTTTGTGCAAATGCTTCAAAGAGAAACAGTCTGCGAAACTTGAGAGCGTATGCATGTGGGAATTTAAATACAAGATTAGTAAAAATTTGCATGTGGAGTGAAATGTGTTGATTTTAAGTATGCACAATATGAAATTAAAAGCTAGAAAGACAAGAAAAACTAAAAGCTAGAAAGCTAAGAAAAACTAAAAGCAAGATTGGGCCACCCACAAGAATCCCTCCTCTAAATGAAGAAGAGGGATGCCATGAGAAATATCCCAAGCTCCCTTTTACAATTTTTTTTTAATCTTTTATTAGCGCTTAAAGCGGGTAAAAATGCCCCTAAGAGGGTAGCCCACAATACGAGAGAGATCTTTACAAAGTTGAGACTAACAAAGCTAGACTCCCTCCCCAAAAATATAACAACAACAAACTTGAAGATGGAAAAAAACTCTCCAAAAGAGATTCACAAGGCTCAAAAGGCTCACGGCCTAGATGAATTTGCAACTCTCTACCAAGTGCTTATGGCCTCTCTCGAAATCAGTGTTTGGATTGCTTGAGGGGTCCTGCATAAACATGAGTGAGTAGTTTCCCAAAGCTTCTCCTCAAGCTTTTTGCTGCCTAATGTTCAAGTCTATGGGTTGCAAAACACAAAAAAAACCAATTGTCATTGTGAAATTAGGAAAAAGAAACCAAAACTAAACTTATTACCAATTTAATTTACAAAATACTGGCTCAAGTAATGGGAGTGAACCCCCATACTTGTCTAGCTTTGGAAATGACTCTTGAATAAGAGATATAACTTTGAAAGAACTAGAATCAAAGAAGTATTTTTGAGTTTAAATGGATGATCAAGTAGCTATAGACTAAGAAAACTCCCTTTTGCTCTTCGTTGGATGGAAAACTTGGAGCAAAAAAATGGTTGAGTTTTGGATTGCTGTGACTCTAAGAGTGAGTTGATCTAATTGAGATTTCTCCCACTTCCAAATGGATTCCTGCACACAATACAAAAGATCTTTCCTACACACTTGAACACGTATTAGTTTGCACAAGATTAGAGCAATATAATGAATAAGATAAACCAAACATTCCATCTAAAATGAATTGGCAAGCTTATCCCTAGAATACTACTCTAAATCAATGATATGTGCAAGATAGCTTGCACACATCAATCCAAGCAAGATGGCAAGCAGAAACTAATACTAATTCAACATGTGAAAGAAATTAAACACAATAGCAGTAGTATGAAAGGACATTACCTCATAACGCCAAAAGAACAGCAGCGAGATAGCCCCAAAGTTTTCATTGTATTAAGAAAGTATGCAAGTACAAAATGACAGAGTTTTCTCAAGCCTAATAGCTTATTACATGATACAAATATGAGAGCCAAAGTTCATTTAAAAAGGTAAATGGGAGCCAATCCCAATGGAGAAACCAAGTGATAAGTGGTGAAGTGGCGGAGATTCACAAAGCCAAATTGAACTCCAAGTGTATGAGAGACCAAAACATTTGTGAGGTTAAATCTGAAGTGTGGCAATGTATACTCCTGTTCAGGCCAACGCATATTTATTAACTGTTGATGAGTGTGAGAGATGCTTGCCAAGTACGTATATCACTGAAGTAAATAGGAAACAAACTCCCAACGAATTTTCAACAATAGACAATGTTGATGACACCTCTCAAAAATGAATCCCAAACTGCTGCATATAAGCTGAAGTAGACTGTGTGTAGTCTGATCTAACTGTGTGTTGACTGTTGTAGACATTGGCTGCTTGGTACATGTAAAGTTTGGTGGAGACATATCTCCTCAAATATCTTAATCAAAACCCAAACAAATCAACCACATGTAGGCGCTGATTTTTTCATGCTGCGTGTAGCTTTGAGTGACTGTGCAGTTTGTTATGCACAGAGGCTAATATAACATGCTGAGTGGACAAGTCTGATTTGGCAGTCAATCACATGGAGAAATTCCCTCAAACTAGAATGCTCACACCCAAACCTATCTTCAATTCTCTGCCTGCATTGATTTTGTGTACAACTAGACACGTGTAGGTATATACTTCAAGTAAACTCCACATTAATTTGCTCATTAAACTGATCCATATCTATGCTTATTTTTCCCTGCTGGCAACATACTTATGACAGTTGTGTTGACTATTCACTGGTTGATCTGCTGTATAAAATGTGTGGAAGCTGCTATTAGTAATTAGTGTATAAATCTCTCACCAAACCAAACTCATATCAGCATTGATTTCCTTGCTGGCAGCATTGACCACTTATTTTTGTTGCGTGGAGTTTCCCTTTAGCATGTGCATGGAGCTCTTTTAATTTGCATGTGCATATTTGCCTTTGATAAACCATATGTAGAGTAGGAGGGTGAGGTGGGGTCCATTTCCCACTCACACTTTTAACTTTAGACTTTGGCTTAAATCAAATTCATTATATTTGAATTAAATCACATGTAGATTTTTAGCCATACGTAGCATTTCATGCACTTTATGTGATGCCTTTGACAACCCTTTTGACTTGCTTTGACTTGAATTTTTGACTTGAGCCTGTTGTACCTTATGAGGTGGGCCCCACATGCTTGCCACATCACCCTTGACTCTCCACATAATTTCCATGTCAAAATTTGAGTTATTTTGATTTTGGAAAAAATTATAATTTTTTTCAATTATTCATGTTTTGAAATTTTTCTTCATTTTTGCCACTATCATTAGGAAAATTGGCTTTTGAGGGACTATAAGTCATTTTTTGACCTCGAAAGTGGGTTCTAGGATAATGTTGAGTCTCTGAGGATGAATTTCGAGTAGTCACACGCCCCAAACATTTTCTAAGGTCACTTATTTACACCATTACATAGAAAATAATTAAAAAAAATCCCGTTTTGCGGGAAATTTTTAATTATTAAAAAATCTTACTTAGACCTAGCCAAATTCCACAATTTTTTTTGTGTGATCTAGTATGGGAATATACATCGACTCTAGACACTAAGATGTGTTAGGGGCTCAACCTTCAAACCATTACCCCAACTTTGGGGTAAAAAGTGAGTGAAAAAACTCAGAAAATTATCTGCCTCTGAAAAAGAAGGGATAATTAATCAGATAAAAAAAACACTCCAAGGTGTACTTGTTTGTTGATCGAGTCCCAACAGCCTAGGTCTGTTACAGACTCATAAACTCAACATTACTAGTATCACTTTTTACAATTCCCCATAGGGTGTGGAATCTGGGTACAAAAAAGATGATGAGAAGATATAAGTAGAGTTAAAAAACTCTGTTGACTGGTGATATCTGATGGTACAAGTGTCTTCTGGATCATCTTTGGGCATAGAGTCTTCATATAATCATCAGGTGCCACTCCAGTGGTCAACATTTGGCTGCATATGGGGATGCATGCTAGATATGAAGTGATAGTGTGCAAGAACCTGGTATCTGCATCCATTGACAAAAGACATATATCGGCATTATCCATTCAAAATATCATCAAATGAAATCAAGTACAAAAATGAAGAAATTGAAATTTATTCTAAGAGCATAAATGATAATTTATTCATGAAATAAAATTAAGTAAACAAAAATGACAAGGGATAAAGTAGAAATATGATACAAAGGGATGCCCCATGGCATCAGATGTCTTCGGTGAAATCCATCTTGAGAACCTGCCTACTCACAGGGAGGTCCTTAGGTTCTTTCTTTGATGTGCCTTGCCCAATTCTGACTATCTTGGGACTATGACTTGCCCCAATATTAACATGTTTGTGGCCATCAGATATACCAAGCCTCTTCCTTTTCCTTTACCGACCATTGATGCATTGAGGCTAGATCCTGCTCAAAGCTGGTGGTTCATTTTTTATATCTTTTTTTTTTTGTTTGTTTGTTCGCTTTTTTCTTTTCTTGGTTAGTTGCGATGGTGATGATGATGCATTTATTGCCAATCCTACTGCTTTGTCTTGAAAATGTTCTGATGGAAGATTTGAAGTACCCCAACTTTTTGAGCTATGCCTAATCTCTTTGTTTTGAATCTATTCTGTTAAGGGGTGAAGAAAATTTGTCAACACTGCATCACTTTCTGTTTGGCATGATCTATAGATAATGTGTTGGGTTTCCTTGGATCTTCAACATGATATCTTTTCTCTAACTCTCAATCAAGTCTGACAAAGGTATTATTAGGCATGGTGATGGTGGCATGTGATAAGTCCATTTGAAGGCTACCACCTAGATTTGATGCCCATTTTCTTGATAGGAGCATTCCCCATGAATCAGGAACATCTATCAAAACAATATCCATAGTCATTATTCTATCTGTGTATGCAGCTAGGAAAACTTGTAAATCTTTAATTATCCCACACACTAAAATACTTTTAGAATCCATTGAACATATGTTGTGATAGCGCCTAAATACCCTTAAATTTAGTTGCTCCATGACTTTCTTGGTCATGACATTTGATGAAGCCCTTGAATCAAGCATGTAGTTGTGTAAAAGACGATCATTCACTATCAAAGAAACATAAAATGGTAGATGATCTTCATTCCCCACATAATAGTTCATACTTTTCAATACAATTTCCTCATTTTGTGGTTCGTGACTAGGCTTTTCTTCCCTTTGAGTAACTTCAATGGCACTTAGTAACTTGGCCCATTGAGATGGTATTTTTAAAAGTTCTATCACTGGAATAGAAACCTTTGCATTATTCACCCAATTGCCCAAGTCAAAATTCAATTTTGAAGTAGGAGGAAAAAGATTCTGTGATTATTCCGGTCTTGGATATCCCTTCTCTGATAAGTCATGCCTTTGTGTTTTTCCATTGCAAGAATCTGCCCAGATGTAGGTTTTTCCCCAAAAATCTTAGTGACTTCGTCAAAATTTGCAATCATATTGTAAACCCCAAGATTATTAGGCCTATGGTCAATCTCTTGATTTCTCTTAATGGTGTATATCCAATCTTCCATGGAGAACATATTGATTTGACCAGCTGTCCCTACATGTTCATCTCCTAACATGCCACTTTCCATGATTCTCTTCACATATGGGCATGTGGCGTCTTCATGGAACTCATTACATGGCCTACAAAATGGGGAATCTGATTTACCATGTTGGTGGATTCCAATGGATTTGGAGGCCTATGCTCTTGTTGAGGGCCTTTATTCTTTTTCCATCTATCATTTGGCCTAGATTGGAATCTTTGCACTTGTGATCTCTCCATGGCCACCAAACTATTTTGCATGGCTTGCATTTCTTTAATGTGATTTGCTTCCATCCTCTTGATGAGTTGAGTTAATTCTTTAATAGGATCATGCGTAGTCTCTGCCTTGGCCTTGTCTTTGGAATCATTTGATTTTGATGGCCCTCTATTGAAACCAAGAATTTTAGATTCTCTTGATTGCTTTCTAGCCCTTTTTATCTTCAAGGCTTCAAATTGAGCTATAGTTAGATTCGTAGGCTCCTTCCTCCTCAACTCATAGGTAGTGTCAACCCTAAAAGCATTTAGATATGAGCATAAAAGAAATTCATCAGGAAGTTTAACAGTAGCAGACATACTTTTTACTAATTCATTGAATCTCTTGTTAAACTCTTCCATGGTTTCATTCTCATTTTTCTTCATGTTGCTAATGGCATTGATCAAATGCCTATTTTCCTCCTCCTCTCCAAACTTATCTAAAAATGCAGTTAGAATGACTTGTAAAGAGTTATATGAGTTAACAGGTTGCTTAGTGAGCCAATCAAGAGCATCCTCTTCTAAAGATAAAACAAAAAGCCTCATCTTGACATCTTCATAATTAGCAGTGTTACACCATTTAAAGATACAAACATTAAAGTTTTTCACATGTGATGTAGCACTAATGGCATTGTTTCCTTGAAAGGAAGACAAATTTTCAATAGCCTTGTTAGGGATATTGTGAGGATAGACATTTATGTTAGTGAAGCCACAAGGAGCAAAAAGATCATTCATGATGCTAGGCTTTACTTGTTCTTGAAAAAGCAAATGAATATCAGAAATAGCCTCTTTCCCAAGACTAGCAAGAGCTCTACTATGAGAAAGTCTATTCATCCTCTCTAAAAACCATTTCAAGATCAGGAAAGGGGCTAACTAGACCACTTGAATTGCCTAGTAGAGACTCTTGCAAAATTTATATTGAGTGGGGTCGCCGCTTGAGCAAAAATCTAAATCTAAAGTTCAAAAATGCTAAAACCAAAAGGTTAGTCGATTTCCCAGGTACAAGAAAGTTTGTCCCCAACAATGGTGCCAAAAATGTTGACCTTGCCGCCTACACCTACCTACAAGTCAGTGAGAAAAGCCTTCAACCCCACAAAGTGTGGTTGGTGGCAGGGAATTTAAAGAAGGGGTTGTCAAACTAATCCCGACTCTCTCTGTTTGAGCTATCTCCTAGGTTAGCTAGGGCTGTTGGTCGCTAATGAAAAGTCAAGTTTAAAAAAAAAGATGTGAGTTTCTAGGAGACTTTGGAAAATTTATAATTTTTTCCAATTATTCATTTTTGAATTTTTTTCTTCATTTTTGCCACTGCCATTAGGAAAATCAGCTTTTGAGGGACTTTAAATCATTTTTTGACTCCCAAAGTGGGTCCTAGGATAACGCTAGGTCTTTGAGGATGAATTTCGAGTAGTCACATGCCCCAAACATTTCCTAAGGCCACTTATTTACACCATTACATAAAAAATAATTAAAAAACCCCGTTTTGCGTGAAATTTTTAATTATTAAAAAATCCTACTTAGACTCAGCCAAATTCCACATTTTTTTTGTGATCTAGTATGGTAATATACATCGACTCTAGACACTAAGATGTGTTAGGGGCTCAACCTTCAAACCGTCACCCCAACTTTGGGGTAAAAAGTGAGTGAAAAAGCCCAGAAAATAATTATCTGCCTCTAAAAAAGAAGGGATAATTAACAAGATAAAAAGAACACTCCAAGGTGTACTCATTTGCTAATCAAGTCTCAACATCCTAGACCTGTTACAGACTCAAAAACTCATTATTACTAGTATCACTTATTACAATTCCCCACAAGGTGTGGAATCTGGGTACAAAAAAGATGATGAGAAGATAGAAGTAGAGTTAAAAAACTTTGTTGACTGATGATATCTGATGGTACAAGTGTCCTCTGGATCATCCTTGGGCATGGAGTTTTAATATAATCATCATGTGCCACCCCAGTGGTCGGCATGTGTCATTTATCACATGGCCTTAGGATTCTGCTCAGCGAGTGGAGTGTTTGGTTTCACTAGCTAGTGATTGAGTCCGATCACTCTATTCCAGGGTTAGAGAGGATTTGTGACTTTTGCCACCTATAGGAGATTGAGACTGAGAAGTATCTCATTTTCAGGTGTTTCATATATTGTGAGATTTGAGGGAAATATCAATGTTTGTGATTTTGGTTGTCCTTTGCTTCGTTCTTTTGCAATTATGATCACAAGCATCTGGGCTTCTTCATATGCAAGGTGATTAACCACATGTGTGAGGAATTACGAGATTTATTTATATGCTGCACCATTAGGTTGATCACCTCTTTTTTTCTAACCTATTTCGGTTAGTGGAGGTGCTAGGTTCCATGTAGAATCCCAGCCTTGGAGAGATGTGATATCAGATTTCTTAAATAATGCAATATCCTCCCATTTTGTGGCCAAAGAATGCACTATCACAAGGACATAGAGAGGTAACTGCTTTCAACATGTAGCCTCCTTACAACCCAATTTGGGCAACTAGATACTTGTCACTAGATTTTTCTCTTCGACTCTGAATGTTAGGAGAGTTTTGCCTGATATACTCCATGCTCCTCCTAGGATTAGCCGTCTAGGGGCGCTTTGTTCTGGACATTCCTCAGAGTACCTCATCAGTTATTGCAATGGTACCTCACATTGTTTGATGAGCAGAGATGTTTCTACTTTCTCCTCTTCATCTGCCTTTACATCTATATCCAATGTAGTGCAGTGGCTCTTTTTTTTTTAATAAGGTCCACCCTCTGAGGTCGTCCTTCTTTGCCAGTTTCTGTTATTTTAACTTGTATCTCTTTATTATTACCTTTTAGGAATTGCTTTTACATTCCCGCATTATGTTTGTGACTAGCTGTTGACTAGGTCAACATGGACATAAAAAATATCTTATCTGGCTCAGTTCTTGGGTAGCTGGAATTCCTTTCTCTCAGGTTTCTTCTTGGGCAAGAATTTCCTTTTGCCAGTTCTTTAGATCAACTAGTTCAAGCTTTTGGCATTTTAGTTTCATCTTCAAGAACATGGATCATCAATATTGTAGAACGTAGTGCTGCAGACAGCTGCCCATTGCCTTAATATAATTTCAGGAGAGCAGTTTGGAGGTCCTTGACAACACTACCTTGTGTACTGAAGTTAATATATAGGGTGTCCATACTTGAGACAGAATTCTAATAGTGGCCCTGTTACCTTCCCACATGTCTGGGTAACCTAGGAGATTTTTTTCTCCTAGGATGCAGTTTGCTAGCCAGTAGCCCTATCGTAATATAAAGATAGCCAGCCTCAAATCCCGCTCATCCACTCTCTGGTTGGTGCATTCATTCATCTAGATTGTGCATCAGATGAAGGTGGTTCATCTATTATGAGTTTCGTCAACCATTTTTCTATTCAAGTGTTTTGATTTAATGTTTAACGACATTCTAGTATGGATTATAGGTTGAATTGGATGATAGACTGCTATTGGTTGTACACTTGTTTCCTTGCTTCACCTTCGTGGTTATCCGTTGCCCCTAGTCCAGTTTGACTTCCTCCGGGCTTTTTCATTCACTGTCTAGGAGGGGCACAAGTGGGAGGCTCTGATGATGGCAGCGTTCTGTGTTATCCATACTTAATATTTGTCATCTTTTACCCCTGCTCTGTTGTCATGTCACCATTTTTATTTTCCTTTATAGCACAACCAGGATGGGTTTCCAGGGTATGTGATGGCCAGGGTAGTTGGTGACATCGTGGTTTTGTCTCTGTGTATTTATGGAATATGCAATAATGCATCCCTTCTTGTGTTGGTGTTGAAATATCTAAGCTTTATAGTGGATTAATAATTTAATTGTCATTGGTCAATTTCATTTGTTGTGGTTCCCTCACAAGTGTCATTCCATGACTTATATTTGCCACCCTTATGGCGGGATGTAATTGATGTATGTCCGGAATGGACAAAAATCTTGCCTATCAAAGAAGCATATGAATTCTTGAACTAACTGCTGTTTATCTTCTTGGGTTGTTTTTTCCTGTACTTGTTGTAATCTTTTGCTTACTGGCTCTGATTTTTTTAGTGTAGTGCTTTTACAATTTTATACTTGAACTTAGACTGCAGCACTTGATGGTGAAACTGATTTGAAGACAAGAGTTATACCTCCTCCTTGTGCTGGTCTGACTCCAGATCTGCTGCATAAAATCAAGGTACTTTCCAATCTGGATAAACTGTTATAATGTTTCAATTGCTACATGAAGGATCTTTGAAGCTGATTTGGTGCATTTTTCATTTGCTTTTTAGGGTCTCATTGAATGTCCAGTTCCAGATAAAGATATAAGAAGATTTGATGCAAACTTGCGACTGTTTCCACCTTTCATTGACAATGATTTATGCCCTTTGACGATAAAAAACACATTGCTACAGTCCTGTTATCTTAGGAACACAGAATGGGCATGTGGAGTAGCTGTTTATACTGGTATGCTTGTCAACTCTGACTTAGAAACTCATGAAATAACTTGTAATACAGCAAATTGCAGATACAAAATGTATGGAATTTATCTTGGACAATTTTAGACCTGTTTTGATCAAAAGCAGCACTTTACAATCCTAAGGATATCTTCATTGTTACATACGAAGCATAATATATATATATATATATATATAGGGATGCTTTCTCACATTTGTAGCATGATATAGATATGTATAGAAAACCCTTGGTCTAGCACTACACACACACACACACACATAGAAAGTGCATCTTTATTTCATTACTAAACAATATGAACTTAAAAGTATATTCAGAATTACATCATAGAGCCAAAGTTTGATTGGAGATTCTGTCCCTCCCAATAGTCTAGGAGAGGTAACATGTCATATGCGTCTTCAATCTCAAAGAGATTCTGCATCTTTCCTGAATATGTGAATCCTTGCTGAAATCTGTATAGCTAACTCAGATATAAAAGTTGTGGTTTCTCCCAAGAGGAATTGATTTCTTGCCCTGTTAAAGGTCAGAGAACATTGCCTTTTCTATAAAATGGATATTCCAGGATCCCTTTCCAATTAATGGGTGTAACCAACGGAATGGTGCATTTTGTAGCAACCCATGCCCAAAAGGCCTTGGCAATTTCACCCCTCAACATAACATGCTTAACTGTTTCAGTTTTGTGATGAACAGTGCAGCAAACATCTGTAAGTCCAGAGTGTGAAAATTTCTGAATCTAACAAATCTGAAATCCTACTGCAGTACACTGATTTGCATTACCTACTTGTGTTCTTCATTTTAACAAGTTATTTTCAAAATTATTCAGAAAATATTAATGCAAATACACTGCAGCCTACACCAAATTACAGATCAAGTACTGAAAAATAAATGAGACAACCACACAAAGGACACTTATTTTTGGACTAACGTCCTCGGAAAAACCTAGTGTGGTAAAACAGTGCAACATATATGAGGGTTTTATTATTAAGTAGATTTCTGAATACAACTAGGGTGCCAAAGCCGGCTCACCCAACAGAGAATAAACCCGGCAAAAGTACCTCTATCTGAAGATAGATATTTTGGCGGATCCAGCAACTAGATGAACAAACCCCACAGGTGACTGCGTTGTCCCCAGTGGTGTGCATGTGAAAATTTCTGAATCTAATACATCAGAAACCCCTACTGCAATATCTGGTTTATTATGTCTTACTTGTTCTTTACATTAACAAGTTATTTAATAATATGAAAATCGAAATAAACACAATTGCAACCTTCACAAATATACAGACCAACGACTGGAATAAACTGAAACAACACAAGGGACACCTTTATTTTTGGACAAATGTCCCCCGAAAAAACCCAATGTGGGAAAACCGGTTTTATTATTAAGTAGATTCTAAATACAACTAGGGTGTTAAAAATGGCTCACTCTTCAGAGAATTTCCTTAGCAGCAATACCTCGATCCGTAGATAGATATTCCGGAAAATTAGCAGCCGGATGAACGATCCCACAGTGACTCCGGCTATTCCTTGTGCTGGACAGCGAAATCTGCTCCACACACCCTCTGGAATTGCGTTACCGTCTTTGGGATAGCGTCACCTTCTTTGGCTCTGCGTCAGCCACTCAGCGCTCAGTCTGTCTCATTGAATCACCTCAGTGCAGCCTCTGAAGCCCTTTGCGTCACCTCCTTTGGCCCTCTGCGCCCTCTGCATTGGTCTCCTTAGCCTCTGCGTCAACCCTTGCAGCCTCTACATCAGCCTTCCTAGGCTCTGCGCTGCCTCTTCCGACGCTTTGCTGCCTCTCTGATATGTATTCCGCGGCCTCCTGCCCAGCTGACCCTCACTGCAATTGATCACTTTTTCGATTTCCTCAACAACTTTCGTCCCAGAAAATTGAATTGATTGATCTCTCTTGGTGTCTTGGTGTATCTCCAACTTACCCTCAAGTCTCTTCTTATACTTTCCCTGTTGACGATTCAATGACCGAGATTAAGTCTCTAATCAATGGCTAAGATTAGATCTAGCTTGATCTTCGTTTTTTAGAACTTTTTCACCCATATTATATTAATACACATTAATATTTTAATTTTCCTAAGTTTAGACTTAGGGTCTCATTAAAAATATTAATTATTTTAATATCTCTCCATCTGGTGGAATTTACCCAAACGATTTCTGGGTCTTGAAGATCTCATGTGCCTTAGCCTCTCCACCAATTTTCATGGCTAGAGCACATCCGATGCTACCAAAAATCAACAGCGCAACGATGGCTGCTCCCATCTTTACGTTGGGACTGCATCACCTCGTCTAGGAGCTGCGTCACCCTCTCAGTGAGCCTTCTTGGCTTAGAAATCGATTTGCTGAATTGATTCCCAATCTGCCTCACAAAAACCCCTGCACTGCCTCAACGTGACTGCGTCAACCCTCCAGCCTCTGCATCACCCTCCTGGAGCTGCGCTGTCTCTCCCTGGTGCTGCACTGCCTCTCTGTTATGTATTCTCAGCCTTGGACGAAAGTCCCGCTGCCAAACTGCCCCTCTTTGTACTAGAAGCTTATTTCGAAATTCTCAGCAAACCACGCCCAAGAATTTTGATCTAGCTCAAGTGCTACTCTCACTGTGTGTGTCCTCCAACTGACCCCAAACCTTCCTTTATACTTTTCCTATTGAGAAATCAACGATCGTGATCTGATCTCTAATCAACGACTAAGATTAAATTAGACTTGATCCTCGTGTTGATTTGGGGTAACATTGGATGTGCTCTAGCCATGAAAATTGGTGGAGAGGCTAAAGTACATGAAATCTCCAAGACCCAGAAATGGTTTGGGGAAATTCCCCCCGGTTAGGGAGATATTAAAATAATTAATATTTTTAATGGAGTTCCTAAGTCTAAACTTAAGAAAATCAAAATATTAATGGGTATTAATATAAAACTAGGTGAGAAGGTTCTAAATGACATGGATCAAACCAAATCTAATCTTAGCTATTGATTAGAGATTTAATCTTGGTCATTGAAGACTCAACAAGAAAAGTATAAGAGGAGGCTTGAGGATCAGTTGGAGATACACCAAGTCGATTAGTCAGTGCGATTTTCTGGAACGGGGTTTGCTGAGAGAAATCGAATCAATGATCAGAGTTGTAGCGAGGGGTGGTGAGTGCATAGCAGAGAGGCAGAGATAATGTTGGAAGACCAACACAAAGGCAAAGAAGGCTACGCAGAGCTAGCAAAGGCCATGCAGAGGGCCAGAGGGATTGCGCAGAGGCTATGAGGGCCTGTGTGGGTGACACAAAGGGTTCCAGGCTGACGTAGAGGCCAAGAGGGCTGACGCAGAGCCTCAAAGATGCGTTGGAGAGATTTTCGTGGAGTAGACTTGCCGAATATTTGCTTCCGAAGAGAGGTATTACTGCCAGATTGATTTCTCTGTAGCGTGAGCTAGTTTGGCACCCAGTTGTACTCAAGAAAAGTTGCTTAATAATAAAACCTTTAGAGCTGCTGCACTAGTTTTCCCAAGTTGGGTTTTTCTGGGGAAGATTGTCCAAAAACAACGGTGTCCCTTGTGTGTTTGTCTATTCTTTCAGTTGATGATCTATAGATGGTTGAGACTACATTTGTGTTTATTTTCAGTATTTATATGGTTAAATAACTTGTTAAGAAATTAAACAAGTGGGTGAAATAAACTAGATAGTGCAGGAAGAATTTCTAACGGGTTAGACTTAGAAATTCCAACATGGTATCAGAGGATTGCAGATCATAGGAGAGCTGAAGGCACCAACTAAATCAAAAAATTTGTAGCAGAAACAACTATCTCGAGAGACAGAGTTGTTCCTAAGTAGAAGGCAACAGAGAAGGAGTGACACAGAGGGCTTGCGTCATCATTTCAAGCCAGAAAGAGGGCCAATGCAGAGGTAGAGAGAGGCAGAAGAGGCTCACAAAGAGCCACGTCATCCTATTAAGTCAGGTAAGCTTGATGCAGTTGGCCAGAGGAGTGATTCAACCTTGCCAGGATTCCGCAGAGCTGAGAGGCTCAGTTTCTTCAGCTGCTGGGGCCTAGGGAGCTGTGGGTAGATTGTGGATTGTGAAGCTGGTGGGGTGTTGTTGCTGTTGAAGTAGAACAATACCTAACAGGACAGAACCAAGGTAGAGGGAGTCGCTTCCTAGGTAGATTTCTAGCCAAGAAATCCAGATCAGTGTTGCAGGAGCAAAGGGGATCAGAGAGGAGCGGTTTGAAAGTTGGTAGGAGGATTTCCAGAGGGAGTTGAGGAGGGGATTTCTAGGAGGGAAATCAAGACTCAGAGGGATTCTAAAATAGAACTTCCAGGAGGGAAGTAGAGACTTAGGGGGAGTCGGTGAGAAAAGCGGAGATGGCAATGAACGGACTGAGGGATCAGGACAAGTTGGATGGGGCGTCCAACTTTGTCATCTGGAAGGCCATGATCATGTATGTTCGAGATAAACATTGCATCAAGGCCTTCGCCTTCAGAGCCGTGGCTATCCCAATCGACCCAGTTGATAACGAAAGATATGAGGATGCAATGGCCAAGGCAAAGTGCATAATCCTTGATGGGGTCAAGGATCAAGTAGTTCAACATATTGTCGAGAAGAAGACGACAAAGGAGATGTGGGATACTTTGACGACAATGTATAAAGGCACTTCCGTGCAGAGGAAGATGCTACTGGAGAATCAGTTGCGGTCGTATCAGATGCAGAAAAGGGAGCAGATAGATCTATTCCTTAGCAGGTTGCAGGAGATTCGGGACCAACTTACTTCCATAGGGGCCATGTTGGATCAAGAGTTCATGGTGAGGACCGCCTTGAATGCAATCTCCAAGGAGTGGGAGACATTTGTCTAAAGCATTTTGGGTAGAGTGCATCTTCCAGGTTGGGAAGAGACGTGGGCAACTCTTCGCCAAGAAGAGATCAAACTATCAGTATTCATTTTCTCGTCTATCTTCATGAGCTCCTCACTCACTTACTATGACTATCAGTAGTCATTTTCTTCTCCTCTATCCAGTTATTCCTTTGAAGGACCATCTACAAAACAGACTTTGGAATCCTAGAGGTAGAAAGTCATTTAGACTTGTCACTGTCACATTACTACAGAAAAGTGACAGACCTCATAGACAGGGGTTTATGAATTTTTTCTACATTGGGAGTCTGATGCAGGAGCATCTTGCTCGTAATATTTATTGTTCATTTGGTTGATTAGGGGGTGATGTTTTTAATTATTTTTATGAATTTTGTATAAATTGAGTGGAAATCTATGTGTGAGGCTTTCAGTTGTGAAATATTCTCAACTATGTGAGAATATCAGGGATAATTAATGTGTAGATCTCGTAGAAATCTTAGGGATTACGAGATCCTTAAATAGGAATTAGTTGAGTGATTTATGGAGAAGATTATGGATTTAGAATAATCCATAACTATGTACTTATTTCTATAAATGTAAGCCTGCGAGGAGAGTGAGATCTATGTCACAAGGTTCGTCGAACTTTAACCTTGAGGTTCGAATTTTGGCGAACCTTAAAAAAAATTTGAGGTTCAGCGAACCTCATCGAACCTCATAGCCATTGACCAAGTCCATAGATCAAAACTCATAACTTCCTATCGCAACTCAAGCTACTAATTTATCCTTGCGGTTTCCATGTCTGTGATAGAATTTTTTATGTTTCTTGATGTTGATTTCTTACTATTTTATCGTATAATTAATTTTAAATTAATATATATAGATGAACCTAATGACGAACCTCATCAAAACATTCGAACTCAAACCGAACCTAATCATTGTCGAACCCGAACTTGAACCCGAACCATGTGACATTGAGTGAGATATAGTTTTTAGAAGATTAGAGAGAGTTAGAAAAAGCTAAGTAGTGGAGTGAATAGATCAGAGCACGAGATGTTCTGTACATATATGTAAATCTCGTTATGAATGAAGAAAGGAGTTTGTGTGTTAAAACATGTTTCTGCGTGATTTTATTATGTGATTTGATTCTTTAAATTGTAGGTTGAACCTCTTTGTATCTCGTGAATATTGTGCCTGGATGTATTCGAAATCCTGAAGAATATAGTTTAGAACCAGTCTAAAATTTAAACTTGGCGAAAGTGTTAAGTTAGGCGGAATGAAGAAACCCTGACAAAATTCGTGTTAAACTCAGGAGGAAACCAGAACCGTCCAATCGATTAGATCTGTTAGATCTAATGGTCATCGCGTACCAACAAGCGTGGCATTAATCATAATAAAAGGGTGGTATTTGTGGATGGTAAGCGGTTTCTTTCACGGCTTCAAAACTGTAAGCAATATTTAAAAATTGGACGCGATCGTTTATATAATTGAGTTAATAACTTAGTTAATCTGGATCGTCTGTTTAAAAGGATCAGATTCAATGGTAGTCGCTCGGAAAAATGCACGGAGTTTAATATAAATTTCGAACTCGATGAGTTATCAACTGTGGTTTAATCCAGTTGGATTCCAGATTGATCGCAGTCGTTCGTTGTGAAGGGACGCGATCCGATGGTGATCGCGTGGTAAAGGTGCGAGTGATTTAATTCCAATTCCGGACGTGAGAAGCTTATTAATTGCAATTGTATTTCTTTTGGTTACGTGGTAAAAGTGAAGTTTCACTGTATTCCGGGTAAATTAAGTAATTCTGCTATTATAGCAGAATAACGAAGTTGAAGGTTTGAACGGGATTTTCTTAATTGTTTTGAGTTCAGCTAAAGAGATGCGGGGTCTGATAATTTAATTAAACAGGGTTTAATTAATTTAATTCCGAATTTATGTGTCAACGAAGTTTCAGCCCATCAAACTCCCTCTCATCTGTTGTTGCTGCAATTGCAACAACTGCAACTTAGAAGCATCGTAAATACTGAATCAACTGTGTTTACTGCATCTGTCTCATGAGTCCTGACTGCTACTAGCCACTGCACTGTCCACTAAAGAATCTACGCTGCTGCTGACTCTGCACTCCAGCCAATACTGCACGGTTCTCCTCAGCGTATGATTGCCACTAGTCTACAACCGTCACTCTGGAATCTGACAACATCTCTGACACTGATCCATCCTGCTACTGAATATTGTGGGCCCTGGTAGCAAGGTAATGATCCATGAAGAGGACACCTTAATGGACTCTGCCTATGTCTACGTTGTTCTGGGACTATAGCTCTAGATTGCCCCACCTCTCTCTTGGAGGTATAGTTGCAAACATTGCGAAGTTTTCCACCAGCGTGGAGGACAACTTATCGATCTCAACGGACGCTGATGCTTGGTCCTGCTTCTCCTGCTTGTCCTTCATCCTGAGAGGGCACTGCTTATCGTAGTGGCCAAACTCACCACATTTGAAGCACTTGACCTTTGACAAGTCCTTCTTCTTCTTTCCCCTTGCCCTTGATTGGGACCCTTAGATGCTAGGGCCACATTTTGTTCTTCCTTCTCACCCTTCATGCCCTTGCTGCTGCTGCTGCTGATGGTACTCTTTAGTCTTTACTAGAGCCCGCCTCAACACCTCCTGCTGTAGATCGAACCACATCTTGTCCCATCTAGGCAATGTGTCTCTGCCCAAGATACTTTGGACAAACACTTACCAATCATTTGAGACATTATTCAGTGCCAATCGTACAAGTTTTGTGGGTTGGGGTGCCTCCCCAATCGCTGCAAGCTGATCTTAGATTTCCTAAATCCTGGTGAGGAAGCCATCTATGCTTTCGCCCTTTTGCATCTTGTTAAAATTGGCAACTAGGGCCAAACTCCATGTGGGTCATCTTATTTATGGCAACTGATATTTTTCTTGGATTCCTCTCTCCGAGAGGTGTAGGATTGATCTAAAGATCATCCTACTTTGACATGTATTTATGGAGATATGAATTTATTTGTATTATTTGACAATTTGTCAAGGTCGGCCAGCAACCAAATTACCCCATCTTATCCTCAACGTTGCATATAAATAGAAGAGGTCTTCAAGTCATTTGATACACTCATCTCTTGTGATCTCTCTCTCCACTCGTTTGGGTTTTGGTGGAAAGAGAGGTCTAAAAGAAAGAAAAGGACAAAAGGTTCAATGGGTTCCTCATCCCACTTCCTAGCTGAAGACAAACTCCGTGAAAAGTCTGACTATCATGGATGGAAGATGTCTCTTGATCTGACATTGGAAGAATAAGAAGTGCTGGATTATGTGAAGGGTAAGATCCCTGAGCCTCCATCAAATGCACCGACTGCTACAAAGAACAAGTACACCAAGGGTGAAGTCAAAGCGAAGAAGATTATCAGAGATTCCATTGACAAGTGTCTGGTGGCTTACATCTTTGATCTAAACACCTCCAAGGAAATCTACGATAGAATGGCAAGCATGTTCAAGGTTAGTGATGCAAATCAAATTTTGTTCCTCAAAAATAAGTTGAAGGATATTAAGAAGGGCAAGGACGAGGATATTCAATCCTACTTCTTAAGGATCACTGACATCAAGAATGATCTTCTATTGATTGGAGAAATCATATATGACAGGGAACTTACTATCACTAGCCTTGGACGACTCCCACCCGAGTGGTATATATTTAGAACCAGTATTCTCAATAATGATTGAATTCCAGGATTTGAAGAATTGATGTCAAGATGCATTCAGGAAGAAACAAGAATGGTGGAGCAAGAAATGCCTTCTAATAGAGGCAACCCTATTGCTTTCTCCGCTCATGTCAAAAGGAGAAATAATGCAGGGTCTAAAGGTCACTTAAATGGAAAGCCCAGATCTAAGGGTGGAAGGAAGGGAAGATGCTCTGCTTGCAATAAGTTTGGCCATTATGCGAGGGAGTGTCCAAATAGAAGGGACACATCACATGATGATGATCACAATCATTCCAGGTGTAACTTCAATAATCGAAGGAATGACAGGTACAATGACAAAGGAAAAAGGAATGCAAGACATCATAGAAATGGTTGACCCTCCAAGAAAGCAAGGAACTCCAGGTATGAAGAATCAAATGTTGTTTCTGATAAGCAAAAGGAGTATTATCTTATATCGGCCCTCTCCACTACCTCTCCTTTGGACACTTTGGGAAATTGGCTTATTGATGGTGGGTGGTGCTTCAAGGCACTTCATTGGATACAAGGAAGCGCTCTCTAATCTGATAGAGAAGAAAACAAACTTGGAGATTATTCTTGGAGAACGATGGCACCTATCCTATAAAGGGTGTAGAGAATATTACTCTTCAATGGATCAGGGTAACACGATTCATTTACAAGAAGTTCTTTATGTATTTGATCTCAAGGAGAACCTAGTGTACATTTCGGCAATGGAAGACAAAGGTTACAAGGTGGCATTCATCGATGGAAAAGTACGTGCTTGGAAAAGGAATTTTAAAGATGCTTTTACTCTTGGGTTCAAGGTTGGCACCTTGTACCAAGTTGTTGGAAGTCCATTGGGGACCATGTTGTGTGACACATCTCTTCAATGGCACCGAAGGTCTGCCCATCTTCGTTGTAAGGCCCTACCCGATGTAAGACAGATGATGACAGGGATACCTGAATTCAAAGAAAAGTATGAAGGTAGATGTCCGAGATGTACCAAAGGAAAACTTACAAGGGGACCATTCCCCTCAAGTAATAGCAAAACCTCAGATATGGAACAACCTGAGGAGTTTGAGGTTCATGATCAGGAACCTCATATTTGCAGGTTGAAGAAAGCTCTCTATGCTTTGAAGCAAGCAACCCGGGCTTGGTGTGAGAGGATTGACAACTATTTGATGAAGCTGAGATTCACTAGGAGTGAAGCCGAGCCAAACCTTTGCCTTAAGGTTATGGATGATAGACCTCTCACACTAGTGCTTTATATGGATGACCTATTTCTGATAGGTGCAGACCCTCATTTACAAACGTAAGAGGGAGTTGGATTTTGAATTTGAAATGGTGGACTGCAAGCCTGAGACTATCTTGATGGAGCTTAACTTTAAGAAGTTATGTGGTAGTGCTGTCGAACTTGAATTGGGAAATGCCTCTGAGTTTCGTCAACTCATAGTAGCATTGATGTTCTTGGTGAACTCTTGTCTGGATATATGTTTTGCAGTTAGCATGTTGAGCCAACATATGGCTGAGCCTCATCACTCACATTGGATTGGTGCCAAGAATCTTTTGAGATATCTTTGGGGTACAATCACTCATGGACTGAGATTCACTACCAGAGCTATAAGGCTGCTTGGCTATTTTGATGCTGATTGGGCAGGCAGTATGGTGGATCGCAAAAGGCACTTCTGTGCGCTGTTTCTCTTTGGGTTTTGCTTCGATATCTTGGATGACTAGGAAGCAGAAGTCGGTTGCTTTGAGCACCACTGAGGCCGAATACATAGCTATGAGTATGGCCTTGTGTGAGCCGATCGGTTGGAGAAGCCCTTCAGTGAGCTGTCTGGACATGTGTTGGATACCACTGTGATCCTCCGTGACAACCAGAGTGGGATTCGATTGTGGGAGAATTCCATATTTCATGATTGCTCCATGCACATAGACATCATGTACCACTTTATCCGGGATATGGTACAATGAGGAGCAATAAGGCTCCATCACATTGGGACTGATTTGCCGGTTGCCGATATTCTGACGAAGCCCCTGGGAATGGTCAAATTCTTGACTTTCCGAGAATGACTAGGAATCGTTGAGAGACCCTCTCCCAAGGGTCTTGTATGATATGGATATTGATTTCTAGGAGCTCCAGGGGGGCTTGGGGTACTTCTTGGAGCGATGAGAAACCATAGGGTGAGTGGATCAACCTTCCCCTAGTGGTCTGCTATGTAGGCAAGATGAGTGGTTCATCCTTCTCCTGCCGAGACACAATCATAGGGTGAGTGGTTTAGCCTTCCCCTAGTGATTTGTTGTGTACAGGGTGAATGGTTCAGCCCTCCCCTCGGATACCCCATGGCCACGTGTAGGTAGGATGAGTGGTTCATCCTTCTCTTGCTGAGACATCCTACCCATGCAAGTCTGGGACTCATGGGAAGTACCTCTCATCTGGCCAATGAGTAGGGAAATGAGGATAGGGACCATAGTACTACCGATGGATGCATCGTGTACTACCGTACTCCCTATGCTAGGATGATATTAATCTGGTATCAATTGGAATTGATTTCGGGTCAGTAAGAGTGGTATTAGACACTCTTTATATGGGATTGACTTCGGGTCAGTAGAGAATGGTATGATACATTCTCGATCACTTCTTCTTCTTCATAGTTCAGCAGAGCAGAGCAGTGCAGTGTAGGGCACTGCATTGATGGCAGAGATAGTATGGATTGCCAGATAGATTAGCAGATGGAGTTCTCCCTAGTTGAGAGGGAGTGTTAACATTGGCAACTAGGGCCAAACTCCATGTGGGTCATCGTATTTATGGCAGCTGATATTTTTCTTGGATTCCTCTCTTCGAGAGGTGTAGGATTGATCTAAAGATCATCTGACTCCAACATGTATTTATGGAGATACAAATTTATTTGTATTATTTGACAATTTGTCAAGGTCGGCCAACAACCAAATTACCCCATCTTATCCTCAATGTTGCATTATAAATCGAAGAGGTCTTCAAGTCATTTGATACACTCATCTCTTGTGATCTCTCTCTCCACTCGTTTGGGTTTTGTTGGAAATAGAGGTCTAAAGGAAAGAGCCCTAATTGCAGCCCTATATGCAGTCCTAAAGGGAGGAGACATATCTGTAGCAAAAGAGAAGGATCTGGCCGCAATCAAGAGGAGAACTATACAGAGTTAAGGAGGCTTTTATATGCAGCAAGAGGAGGCTTTAATTCGTAGTCAAGAGGAGCTTCTATACACTGTCCTAAAGGGAGATCTAGCCGCAGGTCAAAGGTGCCTTAATCCGCACTTAAAGGGAAGCCCTAATTCGCTGTAAGGAGAAGCCCTGAACGCAACTAGAAAGTGTCTTATCTCAGCATTAAAATGCATGGATAGACATCGTGTTTGCTGTAGGTGACTGTGTGATAAAGGAAGTTGATATAGTCATGCCTTAAGGACTGCTTGCTAGGTTGATAAGCCAAAGTTATACATTGAAGGAAAGCATTGAAGTCTGCTCCTTATATCAGCATATGTACATAGTTAGATGCTTGAAAGTGTTGCTGTGTTGATGATGTTTATGTAATTGTTTTGAGGACATTTACTTCAGAGTTGCTATGTGCTAGGCCATAGGCCATAGCACCATAGCAAGGGTTTCTTAGAGGTGCTCTTTTGGACTGTTTGAAGATTGTGAAGGAAGTTTAAGTCAACTTCAGGTGCTCTTATCAGATCAACCATCCATCACAGTCAAGGGAATTTAGGGCTGCATATTGTGCCCTAACCAGAATTGCTGGAGCAACTAGCAATTGGAGGAATGTTGCATCAGGATATGCTACAACACTCTTAATGATTGAAGATTGTCATAATGATGTACTTTCTACTGCTGTCATAAAATCTCAGATTTGTATATTTGTACTATTTCTCTCTGTGCTCAACTATTAAAGAATATAAGAAGAATTGATCAAGGTTTTCCCCACATTGGGGTTTGTCCCTGGCTGGTGCCACATCTTGTGTCCTCTTGTCTTGGCTTGTCTTCTACTGTTTATGTTAATGTTATATCTGCATTTTACTATCATGCTGATGTGATTGCTAATCTGGAAATTGATATTGGGCTAATATGAAAAATTGAAGTAAATTGCTCTAAGCATAGAACATACCAAAAAATTAACACATCCTTATGCTCCTCAAGTTCTCCTGGAGAAACATCTTCCGCTGCTAGGAAGAACTCTGAATAGCTTAGAGAGAGCATCCCACATCTCCTTGGCCGTACCTTTATCTGTCACATGTGAGACTAGATGATCTCGGATTCCATCCAATATCATCCTCTTTGCTTCACCATTTCTTTTTTGTACTCCTTGAGTTGATCGGCATCCTGGGGTACTGCTATCACATTCTCCACATAGGCTTTCAGGTCATAGTCATCCAAAAGGAAGGACGTCCTAGTCTTCTAGATGACATAGTTGGAAGCATCCTCCAACCTATCCTAATCTCTAAGCCCAACTATGACTATCTCTAGAATTGGTCGAAAATGTCCCTCTTTCATTCTGCTCGGCTGCTAACTCTACTACACACTCCCTTTTGGAGTGAGGAAATCTGGTGACAACTACTGCCAATCTGTAACTGGAAAAATTAGATCTCTAAAACTCGAGTTCCTCTGAGATACTTTCCCTTGTGTGTGCTATTTCTCTTCCACCCAATGCTGATTTTGCTACTGCAAAACCCTCGACGCCCAAACATGGAATCTGCCCAGCGAAAATAACTGAGTTGCTGCTCCCAATGCCTGTTGGAATCACTGAATTTGGCAAGCCAAATTTTTTTGCCAACCTGCACTGAAAAATCGAACTTCCCCAAGCAATTCATTCTGCCTGGCTTAGGCTCTGCGTACCTCTAGAAACTCGTGCTGCTACTCCCTCTGAACAACGAATTTTTGCCTCCGCTTCTGAGAGCTTCCCTGTCTTATCAATCGCACTCTGATACCAAGTGAAAATTTCACTGTTGAAATCCTATTGCAACAACTGGAATTAATTCTTCTAATTGTTAATTAATTTAACAATCTATTTGCTACGACAAATATCGAATAAATCACACTACAACTTTCACAAATAAAACTGCAGAAAATAATAGTGCTAGAAACTGAGAAATATACTAGCAGACACACAAAAATTGACACACTTATTTTTTGGACAAATGTCCCCAGAAGAACCCAACTTGGGAAAACCTGTGCAACAAATTAGGGTTTTTATTATTATGCAGTAGTGAAATTCTGAGTTCAATCTATGGATGCCCAGTTGGCAATCCAAATAGCAAGAAATTTGGCCAAAATTATTTATAAGGGAATTTCCCTTCCTCCACGAGCAACCCTGACACAACTTCGCTTCAAAAACTCGTCCTTCTGGACCCCTCACGTTGGCTTCTGCGCAGTGCTTATGCAGACCTTTGGACATCTAGCCCGTAACTGCCTCTGATCAAGTCGTTCTGCCTGTCTTTGCTGAGAAAAATGATTCTCCGGCCTTCTGGAAGACTTTCTAGGCCTCTGGAAGTTGAATCGATTTTTCCCACAGCTAAATCGAATTGCTCTCTGAAGGTGACTGTGCAGTCCTTTGTGTTGGCTCACTGAGAATAACTCGACTTCTTGCTGCTCCCCCTCTGGATTTGGAAAACTTCCTTCAGATCACTGCCCCTGCCCCTGACCCTCTCCGTCTTTGCTTCCCTTCTGAAGCTTGAACTCTTCTTGCAACTGATTGTTGCTCTTTGGAAAATCAAACTCTCCAAGGAAATCGAACTCTGTGTGTCTCACAAGTGTGTTCTCCATCTACCCATCGACTTCTTATAGTCTTCTGTTGGACCTCCAACGACCAAGATTAAAACTTAATCATGGACCCAAATTATTTCCCAGTCGATCCGTGTGAGTTTCTAGATGATTCATGCCTTATCTCAATTAATTATGATTAATGAACTAGATTTTTTAAGTTTAGACTTAAGAAATAATTAAAAATAGGCTAATAATCTAATTGAGACACTTCTAGGTGGAATTTCCAGAAACAATTTCTTGGTTATGGAGAACTCCCATGTTTTAGCCTCTCCACAAAGTTTTGAGACTATAATAAAAATGATATTTTAATGTCCATGAGACTAAAAATAGTCTATGGGACCATCGGTTCCCTGCTTTTCACCTTTTGCAATTCAATCCTTCTCTTATTCAAATTGATGATGAGCTGGCCCAACCTTCCAACAATCCCCTCGTTGAAAAGACAATGCCAAGAAACCGATGCTAACATATTCCCATAAATTTCTTTGATGTCTTTGAACGCATCACATTCCAAAATGAAATGTTTTTCCGATTCCACAGCCCCAGATGTGCAAAATGTACACGCTCGTTCTTCCCAAGCTTCTTTAGGTCTTTTCGACTATCCTATTTCACATCAAAGTTGATGCGAGTTGGTTATTAATTGAGCAATAAGAAACTTTGCTCTCCACGGAGTGCTAGCTCCAATGAACTCTTTTTGTTGTAAATCACACGTAGGGTTGAATTCCTCAATGTAGTACTTCTTTATACCCAACTCTTTTCCCCATAACTAAATTCTTTAGCTCCTTGCTATTTGTGGGACAAGCATTGAGGTAGATATTCCATTTTTGAATCCATGTGTGATTTTGTCTCATCCGTGTTTTCTTTCTTTCACTCATGCCTTCCTTGAAGATAACATTAGGCCATCTACCTACTCCCATTTGCTCAATTCTTTATAGATATCTTATGAGCCGCACCACAACAATTGCTTCGATGGGAGTTGCTCCAGTTTAACTTAACATTATCTCAGGTACTGAACTTTTTATTTTGAACTTGCTCATGGTCAAGCTCTTTTGGGATTTCTCAATTTGTTTCCATTTTGAGACGGGGGTGCTGCTAGCCCACAATTCACACCCATATAGCATCACTGGACAAACTAGGAGTCCAAAAAGTACTTTAATGGTTTTCCAATCCCATAACTCTGCCTCTCTACATCTGTTTTAAAGAGCATATAATGCTTTCCATCCTCCTAAAATTCTCTTCTTTCTGCAGTCCTCCCAATTAAGTTTGTTGTTGAAATCAATCCCGAGGTACTTGTACTCATTTACTTCTTCAAGAGTGTTGCCTTCAAAGAAGAACGTATGCTGACTTTGCTTCCTTTTATTAGAGAAAATCATTATTTTGGTTTTGCTAGTATTGACTTGCATCCCCACTGCTCTACAAAAATGCTCAAGGGTATATAGGTGCGTCTGCAATCCATGGGCTGATTTAAAAGTCAATACAAGATCATCAACATATAAAAGAAACTTTATCACAAACTCCCCCAACTGAACACCATCTCCACCTTGTACATTTAGCCACTCTAACAGTTTATCAATATATAAACCAAAAAGAGTAGGGGATAGAGGGCAACCTTGCTTGACTCCAATGTCACTTCTAAAGCTTTCTGAAATACCTGCTGAGGTTCCAATTTTGACTTTCACCTCTTCATAAAGTCTATTGACAGCGGCTCTATAATGCAAAGGAATTTCAAGTTCTTCCATTCCACGCCACAACTTATCTCTAGGGACTGTGTGAAATTCCTTTTTGAAGTCAACAAAGCAGCAGAATACTTCTTCTTTGTCCTCCCAAACCTCTTCAATAATTTGTCTCAATGTAATACCATGATCCACTGTAGAATGCTTCGGCCTATAACACCTCTGATACTACAAAAACTAACACTTTAGTCTTAAAGGGAGAGTGGGATTTCCAGATTCTTTGGCACCTCTTAAGCCTCTCTTTTCATTGTCCTTATTGGCCCATTTCCTGTTAAGGTGATTTGTAATGGTTGATTTCTTTAAATTTGTTCAACAATTGCGAAGTTTTATCACTTTACTGTTTAGCTTGCTTTATGGCAATGATTTACTTAGCTTTCTTATGTATTTATGGTGGTAATTTCATTCCTGTTACATCATGCATATACTTGCTGAGTGTGTCACAATACGAATCAGAGGTTTGTTAAAGGCACAAACTTCAAGGCGTTCATTTTAGATAGGGATGTAGGGTATAATTGATGCAGTAAGAGAAATAGGCATGTCAAACTTAAGTTGAAATTGATTAAATAGCTTCAACTTTTCCAGAATTGAAGTGTTGAGAATCGAGATCAATGATTCAGTCTATTTTCTTGATCTTCCTTTACAGGGAATGAAACAAAATTGGGTATGACCAGAGGTCTGCCAGAACCCAAACTTACAGCTGTAGATGCAATGATTGACAAGTTAACTGGTGCAATCTTTTTGTTCCAGTTAGTTGTGGTCGTGATTCTAGGTGTTGCTGGGAATGTTTGGAAAGCCTCTGAAGCACGAAAGGTATGACATCAATCTGAGTCCTTAGACTTTAGTGATTTATAGAGATTGTGTTTCTTTAAGGAAAATAAACTGTTTTCAAATAAAACATAGCTGAAGGCTATCTTAACTAGGCTGTTATGAAGATGAACGGAATTATTATTTTCCAATGGCATTGGCCTTACATGTGAAGCTTAGAAGACCGAATTCAATACTTAAATACAGGCCAGTAATGTTTGCCTCTTAAATGAGTGCTTGTTCAATAAGTGAATACATCCCTATAAAATTCACCTATTAAATTAGTGCCGTCTACTTATCAAATTAGATCCTGTTCAATAAGTAAATACATCTGTGTAACATTCACCTATTAAATTAGTGCTGTCTACCTATCAAATCAGCTCTTGTTCAATAAATAAATATATGTGCAACTTTCACCTATCTAATTAGGGCTTATAGTTTTCAGGAGCATTTGAACATTTCCATACTCTCCTCTATTGCAGGTATATCTCTTTATCCAGAAGATGGAAAAGTTCCTCGGTTGATGTTGTACAAGCATCTTTAAGATGTTTGAATGCCATTTCCAACTATTAATATCCAATTAATTGAATTTTCATACAAAGCTAACTGAGTAGATTCATCAAATTATGAGTATTAAGGATGTTAGAACAAAATCTTGCATTTCTTAAGATAAAGTCCTAAACTTCAAGTGTGAGTCCTTGTGTAATTAAGATGAGGCCACTGTCACCTAACAAACCCTCTTCTCACCTCTGTTTGGCTCTCCCCTTCGCTCAAGGGAGGTTCTCCCTGCATTATCATTGCTAGGGATTTTAGGGCTTTGAGGGTGATTTCAAGATTTGAGTTCAAAGGGTCAAGAAAGGTCCCCAAACACACACAATCAAGAAATTACAAGGTGATTTCAAAGAGTAAATCCCAACAAAATGGTTTAAAGGATTTAAAAAAAGGAAAAAGTGATGTTGAATTTTTTTGAATCAAACACATCAAAAACCCCTATTGCAATTACTGGTTTACAATCTCCCACTTGTTCTTTACATTGACAAGTTATTTAATTGCATAAACATTGAAGTAAACACTATTGCAGCCTTAACAAATATACAGATCATGCAATGAAATAAATTGAGACAATAACACAAGGGACACCGTTATTTTTGGACAATTGTCGCTGGAAAAACCCAATTCGGGAAAACCGGTGCAACATATAGAGGGTTTGTATTATTAAGCAGATTTCGTGAATACAACTAGGGTGCCGGAAATGGCTCACCCAATAGAGAATATCCTTGGCAGTAGTACTTCCATCCAGAGACAGATATTTTGGCAAATCAACAATTAGATGATCAAGCCCCACAGTGACTTTGGCTGTTCCCTATGCTGGACAGCAAACGCTGCTCCAAGCACTGCTCTGGAACTACGTCACCCTCTCCCGGCTCAGAATTTGCTGATCTGCTCCTAGTCTGCCCCACAGAATCTCCTCAGCGCTGCCTCTGAGGCCCAACGTCAGATTTCTGCATCCTCTGCGTCAGCTATTCGGCCTCTATGTCAGCCCTTCTATGGCCTGCGATGTCTCTCCCGGCACTGCACTGCCTCTTTGCTATGTATTCTTCAGCCTCAGATGAAAATCCCTTGCTGAACTGCCCCTCACTGCAACTCTTATCACTAACTCGATTTTCTCAGCAAACCTCGCCCCAGAAAACGAATTCTTTGATCACTTGGCATATCTCCAACTAACCCTTAAGCCTCCTCGTATACTTTTCCTGTTGACGAATCAATGACCTAGATTAAGTCCCTAATCAATGGCTAAGATTATAACTAGCTTTATCTTCGTCACTTAGAACTTTCTCACCCATATTTTATTAATACACATTAATATTTTTATTTTCCTAAGTTTAGACTTAGGAACCCATTAAAAATATTAATTATTTTAATAACTCCTCATCCGGGTGGAACTTCTCCAAACGATTTCTGGGTCTTGGAGATCTCATGTGCCTTAGTCTCTCCACCAATTTTCAAGGCTAGAGCACATCCAATGCTACCCAAAATCAACACTCCCTCTTAGCAAGGAATGTGCTCTAGCAATGCTTCATCATAGAAGCATCACACTGATTCTTCGCATCGGTCCTATGTGTTGATGCTTGGCTTGTTGCCCCACATCCACTGCACTGCTGCTTGCTGTACTGTTGCCCATGACACTGCCGTTGCCATTGCTACATCTGTATTGCAGCTCCCTCTCAACATGCTGCCCATAGCACTGCCACTGCTAACTGCTGCACAACAACTTAGTTACTGAGAAGTAAGTAACTCACTTCACCCAAACATTGACATCCTGGTTAGTCTGGAAGCCTCGTGATGCTGAAGCTACCTCTGCTGCGATCAAGTGCTCCCTTTGCTACCACTGCGTTGTTGCGACCTCTTCTGTGCCTCTCACACTGCTGCAACCTCCTCTGCGCTGCTACAGACTTCTGCACTCTAGCACTGCCTTGCCGCTTCATCACACCTTGCTCCGCCCGACACTTGTCATCATGCTACTGTTTTTAAGGGCTCCCGTAGCCAAATGTGATCCAAGAGTTTGGGCACCTCAAGGATTTTGCTTGCCTTTTGTAGTCCTCTCGACTACAGCTCCAAGTCTCCCCACCTCTTCTCTAGAGGCGCATGGGCACTCATGGCACAATCGTCATCAGTCTCGACATCCTTCTCTGCCCTTGTTGGAGCAGCCTTTGAGTCAGAAGCTTCTCCCTTGCCTTTCTTCCTGGGGCACTGAGAGGCATAATGTCCCAACTCCCCATAGTTGAAGCACTCGACCTTGGAGATGTCTTTCTTCTTCCTCTTCTGTAGTCCCTGCTGTCCTGTTGATGCGAGAGCTGCATCCTCCTCCTCCTTCTTGATTCGAACTCCCTTACCGCTACTCCCCGCCTTGGTCAATCTCCTGAGCTCTTCCTGTTGAAGAGCTGCCCACATCTCCTCCCAACTGGGGAGAGTTGCTCTGCCCAAGATGCTTTGGACAAATGTCTCCCACTCCTCGGCGACTGCATTTAGGGCAGTCCTGACCATGAACTCTGGATCGGTGTAGACCCCACGGAAGTAAGCTGGTTGCGAATCTCTTGCAACTTGAGAAGGAAGGGATCTATCTCCTCTCCTTTCTGCATCTGATACTGTCTTAGCTGATTTTCTAATAGCATCTTTCGTTGCACGATAGAGCCCTGCTACAAGTTGGTCAGGGTCTTCCACATCTCCCTTCCTGTGTTTTTCTTAGCAATGTGTGGCACTACATGATCTTTGACCTCGTCTAGGATCATGCACTTGGCCTTAGCCTGGGCCTCCTCGTATTTCTTCAATGGATCAATGTCGACCGACTCAGCAACAACCTTCAAGGCATAGTCCTTGATGCGATGTTTGTCTAGGATTGCCAGAAACCTGGCCTTCTAGATGACAAAATTGCATGCTCCATCCAATCTGTCCTGATCCCTCAACCCATTCATTTCCATCTCTACTCCTCTTCTCTAGACTCCCTTTGAGTCCTGATTTCCCTCTCGAAAATCCTCCGGCTAACCGTCGAATCATTCCTCTCCAATCCTCCTTTGCTGCTGCAACCTGGATCTCGATTTTTTGGCTAGAAACCTCTCAAGGTAGTGCTTCCCTCTACCTTGTTCAGTGTCCTTAGACACTGTTCTGCACCGACAGAAACAACATCCTACCAACTCCTCAAATCAAACTTTACACACTCCCTTAGCCCTGGCAACTCGAAGAATCTGAGCCCTTTAGGCTCTGCACAATCTCTGTGTGGGGTGAATTTGCTCCTCTTGGCCAACTGAGTCAATTCTTCCTGGCTTAGAAAGATGACGTGGCTCTGTGTGAGCCTGATCTGCCCTTCTCTTCCTCTGTGCTGGCCTTGATGGCTGATGTAGCTACTGCGTGGGCTCCTCCCAACTACTGCGACTTCCTCTCTAGGTTCAGAATGCTGATGCAGGCACTGCGTGAGCCTCTACGTCACCTCTTTTGCACTGTGTCGCTCCTCCTGCCTCTTCGGCTCTGGAATAACGCTGTCTCTCGGGACAGTTGCTTCTCTGCTACAAACTCTCAGATTTCTTGGCTGGTGTCTTCAGTTGCCTATGATCTGCAATTGCTCTGATACCATGTGAAAATTTCTGAATTTAACACATCAAAAACCCCTACTGCACAATGCAATCACTGGTTTACAATCTCCCACTTGTTCTTTACATGAACAAGTTATTTAATTGCATAAACATCGAGGTAAAAACTATTGCAACCTTCACAAATATACAAATCATGCACTGAAATAAACTGAGACAATAACAGAAGGGACACCGTTATTTTTGGACAATTGTCCCCAGAAAGAACCAATTCAAGAAAACAAGTGCAACATATAGAGGGTTTGTATTATTAAACAGATTTTGTGAATACAACTAGGGTGCCAGAAATGGATCACCCAACAGAGAATATCCTCGGCAATAGTACCTCTATCCGGAGACAGATATTTCGGCAAATCAGCAATCGGATGATCAAACCCCACAGTGACTCCGACTGTTCCCTATGTTGGACAACAGAACCTGCTCCAAGCACTGCTCTGGAATTGCGTCACCCTCTCCCAGCTCAGAATCTGTTGATCTTCTCCCAGTTTGCCCCACAGAATCTCCCCAGTGCTACCTCTGAGGCCCAACATCAACCTCTACGGCTTTTGCGTCACCTGCATTAGCCTTTTGCATCCTCTTTGTCAGCTCTTCGGCCTTTGCGTCAGCCTTTCTATGGCCTGCGCTGTCTCTCCCGCTACTGCGCTGCCTCTCTGCTATGTATTCTTCAGCCTCGGATGAAAATCCCTTGTTGAACTGCCCCTCGCTGCAACTCTGATCACTATCTCGATTTTCTCAGCAAACCTCGCCCCTTAAAATCAAATTCTTTGATCACTTGGTGTATTTTCAACTGATCCTCAAGCCTCCTCTTATACTTTTCGTGTTGACGAATCAACGACTGAGATTAAGTCCCTAATCAACGGTTAAGATTAGAACTAGCTTGATCCTTGTCACTTAGAACTTTCTCACCCATATTTTATTAATACACATTAATATTTTTATTTTCCTAAGTTTAGACTTGGGAACCCATTAAAAATATTAATTATCTTAATAACTCCTCATCTGGGTGGAATTTCTCCAAAAGATTTATGGGTCTTGGAGATCTCATGTGCCCTAGCCTCTCCACCAATTTTCAAGGCTAGAGCACATCCGATGCTACCCAAAATCAACATGATGGAGGATAGAAGATTAGTGCCTTATCTTGCCAATATATTTTTGGGGGCATATGGGGTCAAGGAGCAACTCTTTTCAAGAGATTTGGAGTAGATTTAGGCTCAACGACCAAGGCAGATCCACGCGTTTGTCATAGAGGTTTGACCTAGGCATCCTCCAACCTTTGAAGATGGGATAAGGGAGTGAGTTTCACTCAGGTCATCTCAAAAGAGCTTGATCGAGGGCTTGTTCAAGAGGGAGAATGAGATAAAAATATCAGCAACACTTTGGTGAATAATTCATAACCATTATCCATAAACATAACCAATATGATGAAAGACTAGCTACTCAAATGACCATGCATCCATTCAAGTTCTATCAATATTCATCAAGAAGGGAGAAGTATCTGTAACCCACCAAAAGTTGGTACCGCTAGGAGAACTTTTCTTCTACTATCTTCTTCCAGCCGACAACCAACAACCCTGTCAGCCACCTAGTAGCCAATGTGTTGTGCCATTTTATCTTTGCCACCTGAATCAGTGGTATGTTTCCTCGCCCATTTTTCAAGAGCACAAGTTAGAAGGTGGGCAATCCAATCCAAAAGATATGCTATTCATCATGCAATTTGATGCTTATGCTTGTTTTTCATTTGCGAATTTGGCATGGATCGTTGGGTGACTTGGAAGAAGGAAGGGTTTTGATCATGGTTTTGTTCCCTCACCTTAAATGGGGGGTTAATCTTCAGTCCTAGTCTTGTGGGACCTCCCCTAATGGCCAATGGCTTTAGGAGGGACGTTACTTGGGAAAACCCAATTGAGATAGTGTTAATTTTTGGTATGTTCTATGCTAGAGCAATTTATTTAATTTCTTTTTCATATTAGCAATCACATCAGCATAAAGTAAACCGCAGATAGAACATAAATATAAATCGCAGAAGACAAGCCAAGACAAGAGGACACAAGATGTGGCGCGAGCCAGGGACAAACCCCACAATGTGTGGGGAAACTCTTGATCAATTCTTCTTTTATGTTCTTCAAAGTTCAGCAGAGAGAGAGAGAGATAGTACATTTACAACAGAAGTCAACACTTTGACTTATCTAGATCTAGCATAGATCATTTCGTATAACGATGAAATCAGTTGAAGACCTTCTGCTTCAACTGATTATCCAAGGTGAATCCTTCACCTATCATCGTTCTGCATCTCGTCCATTTGTTGCACCTTACTATGTAGCACCATCATGCATCATCATGCTGCATCATGCATCATCATGCTGCTCATGATCTCATACATCACGCTGCCCTTACATCATGTCAATGGTACCCAATACTACACTGTAAGATCTGCACTGATGAAGGCTTACGATCACCCAATCAAGCCTCCGAATTTGCTCCCACAGGCTGCCCAACAATCTGATCCAAAAACTGGTCAACTTCCTTGACCCAACACAAGGCACAAATTGCTGTTCCAATCTGTTTTTGTTGCTGTTCTTAACTGTGACTGGTTAGGGCATCCATATGCTGCAACGACCCTTAACCAAGTCACCAAACAACCTTCAAAAACTGCATCCTACCCTTGTATAAGTCCTCTGTCTCCATGCTTTTGATTAGGGCTCAATCTAGCCCCAAAACAGTCCCACGCAATGCCTTTTCAGTGGGGTTAGGGCCTGTGGCCTACCACATGTGGCTTCCTGTACCCACGGCCTGCTGAAACAGAGTTTCCAGCCCACACATAATATTCAAAACAGCCCAGAATTTGTCTCCTTTATTGTGGCCTTTCTGCTGGTTAATTTTCACTCCAAAACAGTGATAGGAGTGACCTAAACGTCCCTTCTCCCTTCACTGGAAATGCCCTTACCTGCACCCAATAAAACAGAGATTTAGGGCCCAATAGACTGCAGATTTAGGGCACGTCTGTTTAGCGTGTAAGGGCCTCTTTGGACAGCGTATAAGGGCTCTTTAGAACTGCGGATTTAGGCCTTCACATATGGCTGGTTCAGGCCTTTCCAACTACGGCTTAGATAACCTTTATGACTGCGGCTAGATCTCGTTTAGGGTTTCCTTTGACAGTGTTCAAGCCTCCCCTCACTGCATTATGGAAGCCTCCTTGACTGCGTAGATTAGGGCTGCTGATTGACTTGCGGCTAGGGCACTTGAGCTCCAATCAGACTGCGGTTATGCCTTCTTTGACTGCAGCTAGGGTAAGGCTAGATCAGGATTTAGAACAATGTATTCTCCTCTAGATCTCTCTGTCCACAAAACCCAAACACGTGGAGAGAGATCACAAGAGATGTGTTTCCAAATGTCTTCAAGCCCTCTTCTATTTATACTAAAAACGAAGAGGTTGAATAGACATGACGTTTAGGCTTCTAGAGCCTACATAAGATGCTGGTCGGCTTGATAATAATTCCATAATCAAAATAAATTCATATCTCCATAAATACTTATCGGAATCGGGTGATCTTTAGATCAATCCTACGCCTCTTGACGAGAGGGATCCAATAAAAATATCAGCTGCCATAAATAAGATGACACACATGGAGTTTGGCCCTAGTTGCCAATTTTAACACTCAGTCTCAACTAGGGAGAACTCCATTCGCTGATCCATATGGCCGGCTGTACTATCTCTGCCATCAGTGCTTTGCATTGCTCTGCTTAGCTCTGCTGGCTCTAGTCTGCTCCACTGGCTCTGCTCTGCTTTGCTTAGCTCTGTTGGCTCTACTAGCTCTTTTGCTCAGTTCCGTTGGCTCTGCTCTGCTCAGCTATGCCGGATTTGCTCAACTCTGTTGGCTCTGCTCTGCTCAACTTAGCTTTGCTGAACCATGAAGAAGAAGAATTGATCGAGAATGAGTCAGAGTGCGTACCATTGGTCCTAGACCAGTCTCAACCGACCCAAAGTCGGCGTCATAGTGGGTACCACTCCTATCATTGGTCCCAGACCAGTCTTGCAGGCTCAGAGAGTGTACCACTGGTCCGAGACCAGTCTCAACCGACTCAACGTCAGCGTCATAGTATGTACCACTCTCACTGGTCCACTCTCACTAGTCCTAGACCAATCCTGCACTGACACGAAGTCAGTCTCAGAGTATGTACCACTGGTCCTAGACCAGTCTCAACCGATTCGAAGTCAGCGTCATAGTAGGTACAACTGCTACCACTAGTCCTAGACCAGTCTCGCAGGCTCAGAGAGTGTACCACTGGTCCCAGACCAGTGTCAACTGACCCGAAGTGAGTGTCATAGTATGTACCACTCTCGCTGGTCCCAGACCAGTGCTGCACTGACATGAAGTTAGTCTCAGAGTATGTACCACTGGTCCCAGACCAGTCTCAACAGACCCGAAGTCAGCGTCATAGTTTGGTACAACTCCTACCACTGGTCTTAGACTAGTATCATTGATCCCAGATCAATGGAGGTCATCCTGGCATAGGGAGTACGATAGATATAGCGATGCGTCCATCAGTACTACTATGGTCCCTAACTTCATTTCCCTGCTCATTGATCAGATGAGAGGTACTTCCCATGAGTCCTAGACTGCATGGGTAGGATGCCTCGACAGGAGAACTAATCAATCCTGTCCTCACAGGAGAACACATCAATCCTGCTACAATCGCCATGGAGAACACATCAATACAGGGCTCACAGGAGAACACATCAATCCTGCTACAATCGCCATGGAGAACACATCAATCCAAGCCTCACAGGAGAACACATCAATCTTGCTACAATTGCCATGGAGAACACATCAATCCAGGCTTCACAAGAGAACACATCAATCCTGCTACAATCGCCATGGAGAACATATCAATCCAGGCCTCACAGGAGAACAAATCATCCTATCCACAGGAGAGCGAATCATCCTATCCCACAAGAGAGCGAATCATCTTGTCCTACAAGAGAGCAAATCATCTTGTCGAGCGAATCATCCTATCCCAGTGTGCACCAATAGGGGAGGGTGAGTCAGTATGTTGCTCCAGTAAGAGCCGCAAGCCCCTAGAGCTCCTAGAGCTCCCAGAGCTCAATGTATGCAACATGCAGAACCCTTGGACAAGGGTATCTTGACGACTCTAATTCGTTTGGGAAAATCACAGATTTGATCTTTCCCTCGGGGCTTTAGCGACCTGTACATCATCTAAGTGCGATGGAGCCTCCTTGCTCATCGACTTTCCATATCCCAGATAAGGCAGTATCGAATGTCTGTCTGTTGGAGCAATTATCGAATACGAGATTCCTCAATAATCGAATCCCATCTTTGGTTGTCATAGAGAAAAAAAGCTAACTTAAGAGCTTCCGCAACCATGCAGCTTCATACGAGATCATACTCGTAGCCATGTATTCGGTCTTGGTGGTGCTTATAGCGGCCGACTTCTGCTTCCTGCATCGAAGCAAAATCCAAAGAGAACCAGCACTGAAAAGTGATCTAGTGATCCTCCACACTGCCTGCCCATTCAACATTCAAATTATAATGCAATTTCATCTTTCCGGCAGTGTATCTCAATCCATGAGAGATTGTGCCTTGAAGATATCTCAGAAGATTCTTGGCACCAATCCAGCGAGGCTCAATCAAATATGAGCTCACCATGCTAACTGCAAAACATATGTCCGGACGGAGGTTCACCAAGAACATCAATGCGAATGAGTTTATGAAACTCAGAGGCATTCCCAAATTTGGTCCGACATCACTACCATATAACTTACGATCCTCGAGGTAGTCACAGGCTTGCAGTTTATCATTTCATATCTGGAATCCAACTCCCTCTGTCTTCTACAAATGAGAGGGTTAGCACCTGTCAGACATAGATGCCGGTATGAGAGGCCTATCATCCTCAACCTTCGGGTAATGGTTTGGATCGGTTTCACTCTTAGTGAATCTCACCTTCATTTGACAGCTATCAATCCTCTCATATTACGCCCGGGGTGCTTTTCTTCAAGCCATAGAGGGCTTTCTTTCACTAGCATACGTGAGATTCCTCATCATCAATCTCAAACCACTTGGGTTGTTCCAAACTTGTGGACCTGCTACATCAGGGGGAATGGTCCCCTTGTAAGATTTTCTTTCGATACATCTCAAACATGTACCTTCATGCTCTTTTTGAATTCAGGCATCTTTGTCACCATCTGGCTCACAGACCTCCGGTGCTGTGTCAATGGACATGGTCCCCAGTGGACTTCCTGCAACTTGATACAACCCTGAACTCAAAAACATCTTTGAAAATTCAATTTTCATACACATATCTTTCCATTGACGAATGCCGCCATAAAACCTTTGACTTCCATTCCCTTTTCAGGATAGGTGGCATCGGCTCCATGATTGTTTCCATCTCTACCAAATTAGAGAGTGCACCCTTCTATCCGATGAAGTGCCTTGAAGCACTACAATCAATATGCCAGATTTCCAAAGAATTTGAAGGAGAGGGCCAATACAAGATAACACTTATCTATTTTATCATAAACAATATCTGATTCTTCTTACCTGAGGTTACTTGCTTCCTTGAAGAGTCGGTCGTGTCTTTGATGACTTGCATCTTTGTCATTCGGACACTCCTTCGCATAAGGGCCGAACTCATAACCAAGACATCTACCTTTCCTTCCACCCTTAGATTTGAACTTCCCAATGAAGTGATCTTTAGGTATGCCATCAAAAGTTTTGCTGCGCCATTCTGATAATATGCTCTGCTTCGACTTCACGCTAAGTGAATTGTGAAGAACCCATTGATCCTTTTGTCTTGTCCCAACTACCTTTGGTGATTGTTCTTTCATTCTTGCTTGGGCATTGCCTTCACCTCACCTATGATACCATGTTAATTTTTGGTATGTTCTATGCTAGAGCAATTTATTTAATTTATTTTTCATATTAGCCATCACATCAGCATAAAATAAATTGCAGATAGAACATAAATATAAATCGCAGAAGACAAGCCAAGACAAGAGGACATAAGATGTGGCGCATGCCAGGGTCTTCTTTTATGTTCTTCAAAGTTCAGCAGAGAAAGAGAGAGAGAGAGAGAGAGAGATAGTACATTTACAACAGAAGTCAACACTTTGACTTATCTAGATCTAGCATAGATCATTTCGTATAACGATGAAATCAGTGAAGACATTCTGCTTCAACTGATTCTCCAAGGTGACTCCTTCACCTATCATCATTCTGCATCTCGTCCATTTGCTGCACCTTACTGTGTAGCACCATCATGCTGCATCATGCATCATCATGCTGCTCATGATCTCATACATCATGCTGCCCTTGCATCATGTCAATGGTACCCAATACTACACTGTAAGATCTGCACTGATGAAGGCTTACGATCACCCAATCAAGCCTCCAAATTTGCTCCCACAGGCTGCCCAACAATCTGATCCAAAAACTGGTCAACTTCCTTGACCCAACACAAGGCACAAATTGCTGTTCCAATCTGTTTTTGCTGCTGTTCTTAACTGTGACTGGTTAGGGCATCCATATGATGCAACAGCCCTTAACCAAGTCACCAAACAGCCTTCAAAAATTGCATCCTACCCTTGTATAAGTCCTCTGTCTCCACGTTGTTGATTAGGGTTCAATCTAACCCCAAAACAGTCCCACGCAATGCCTTTGCAGTGGGGTTAGGTCCTGCAGCCTACCACATGTGGCTTCCTGTACCCACGGCTTGCTGAAACAGAGTTTCCAGCCCACACATAATATTCAAAACAGCCCAGAATTTGTCTCCTTTATTGTGGCCTTTCTGCTGGTTAATTTTCACTCCAAAACAGTTATAGGAGTGACCTAAATGTCCCTTGTCCCTTCACTGGCAATGCCCTTACCCGCACCCAATAAAACAGAGATTTAGGGCCCAATAGACTACAGATTTAGGGCACCTCTGTTTAGCGTGTAAGGGCCTCTTTGGACAGCGTATAAGGGCTCTTTAGAACTGCGGATTTAGGCCTTCACATATGGCTGGTCCAGGGCTTTCCAACTACGGCTTAGATAACCTTTATGACTGCGGCTAGATCTCTTTTAGGGTTTCCTTTGACAGCGTTCAAGCCTCCCCTCACTGCATTATGGAAGCCTCCTTGACTGCGTAGATTAGGGTTGCTGATTGACCTGTGGCTAGGGCACTTGAGCTCCAATCAGACTGCGTTATGCCTTCTTTGACTGCAGCTAGGGTAAGGCTAGATCAGGATTTAGAACAACGTATTCTCCTCTAGATCTCTCTGTCCACAAAACCCAAACACGTGGAGAGAGATCACAAGAGATGTGTTTCCAAATGTCTTCAAGTCCTCTTCTATTTATACTAAAAACGAAGAGGTTGAATAGACATGACGTTTGGGCTTCTAGAGCCTACATAAGATGCTGGTCGGCTTGATAATAATTCCATAATAAAAATAAATTCATATCTCCATAAATACTTATTGGAATTGGGTGATCTTTAGATCAATCCTACGCCTCTCGACGAGAGGGATCCAATAAAAATATCAGTTGCCATAAATAAGATGACCCACATGGAGTTTGGCCCTAGTTGCCAATTTTAACAGATAGCTTGTTTCCATTTTCCCCATTTCATATTTATCACTTCCCTCTGTCCATTATGAGCCCTATACTCCACCTCTCATCTCTGGGTCCACATGACCATGGGTCCACTGGGTTCTAGCATACTCCCTCTCTTCTCCACATATCTAGGTCAACCTTGGAAAACTTGCATCGAGAGGCTGACACAACTAAAAGAAAAGTGAAACGCATATCATGGCCACAAGCAAGAACAAAAGAAAAAGAAGAGTATAAAATGCAAAAGATGGCTAAGACATAACATTAAGCATGTGCACAAAAACCAAGCTAGAGCTCTACCCCTTAACATTATGGTGTTCCTAGAACCAATGTTGCCTTGCCACATCATAAAAGGAACCCTTGCATGTACCAACCTCTTGTGGGCGATGAACTGCCCCACCTTTAAGGGGGTAATCTACTGCAACACATCATTCACAACATTCTCTCATTTTTCTAGAGCTTCGAGCAACAATACAAAGAAAAATCAAGAAAAGGAAACATGCAATAAGAGGGGTGGAAAGACAAAGGTTGGGGTAACTCATGCATCCACGATTGCTCCCTCCTCACATTCGTGTGGTGAAATGTGGATTTCCTCATCATTGCTACCCCTTTGACCATGGTATATGTCCTGAGACCCATTGTTCCCCCCTCCGTTCCACCATTATTCACATAAAACCTATTGATTGAGGGATGTACCGGGGAATTGCCTTTTCCCTTAAGGGCTGGGAGCAATAAATAGGATCGTCTATTAGCCACTCCTACCTAGGGAGGTAACACTATTACGTGATCAAAGCCCCAAATTTGGAAGGGAAACCCTGGATGAAGTGTCATTTTTCTCTTGAATAAAAATCTTGGTCCACTTAGATGCATTAATGATTACTGTACCTAATGGTGAAGATGCAACACTAGGCATTATGTGTGATTGGCAGGTGGTTTTCGTCATGGGCTGGGCAACTTATCTGTTAATTTTCCACAATGTTCTATGTTTTTGTAATCCACATTGCCTAGAATCTTGAGTTAGGGAGAGAAAACCCAATTATTTGAGTTTTGCTCTGGGATGCTCTTCTTGTACATGAGTTAAGCATGAGATCATGTCGAATCTGGTGAAGTGACCGTACCCACTTCATCAGCCAAGGTATAGTGATTTGCACATATTACAACGGTTCCAAAAGGTACTTGGGGTCACTTGAAAGTAAACCTCCAATTGATCATGTGGAGGAGACTTCAAGGGGATTGAGCTTGTTACTCTGCCCTTGCTTGTACATTCGATCTACAACTGTACCCTTGGGTGGAATCTCGCTGACCTAGATGTGGAAATGACCCCAAACTGGAAATGTACACTACCCAGAAAATTCTGTTGCTGGCTGCCAACTGGAACTAAAGATTTTGCCCTGTATGCTGCCCAGAAAATTCTGAAACTTTAGCTATGGCCTCTCCTCCAAATACCAACAAAAACCGAGAAAGAGTTTGGGCTGATTCCAGGTGATGGAAAAGCCCTTTAAGTGGTGTGAGTGGCTCTTTGGCCAGCTGTACGCATTGCTGGGAAATGTCACTCTTGAAATGCTCAAATCCTCCATTGAAGAGGCCTCCATATGCCGCACTTAGAAACTATATTTGATAATCCAAGTTCCTTTAGCCCTTGTCCCTATAAAACTTCTCTTTCCTACACCTGCGCAATCTCTGTCCAGGAACCTTTGCACACTGCAAGAAATGGATTAAATTCAACCCATAGAAATGCATCTCTCTAGCCCTGCATAGTCACCACCAAAACTCCTGCATCAAATGAGAAAATCCTCCTGCAATTACCCAACTTCTCGAACCCTTTGTAGTTGACCCAAAATGTGCCACATGAACTACCTCTGTGCCCAGGAAGTGTGCAAAACTAGAAAATCCTGTTGCAATGTAGTTTTGTAAGAGCCTGAAAGTGGAATCCTCTAAGCCACAACTAGGGAGACACTCGAAGTTCTCTGAAGAATGTGCAGAATTTTGACTGAAATCCTTGTGCTGATCAACACTCCATCTCTTGTGCTAAACAAATCCAAGAGAGGTTGAATTTTCTGAAGTTTGATAGTCAAAAGATGCCCCAAATTCCTCCCTTTTCGCCTCAAGTACTCTAGGCCCACGCGTACTCCCTTGGTGGCCCCCACAATCCACTAACTCACCTCCTTTTCCTTGAGGGTCGAATTGCCTCGATTAGTGGTCCCCACTTTCCACTAGGAACTTGATTTTTCCCATTTCTTCTATGTCCAAAAATGTCACCATGTGCGTCCAACGCCAAAATTGATAAATGGGCTATACTTAGCAAAATTTATGAAGTTGGAGATTGTGAAAATTCCTAATCCTCAAGGAACCCCTACTGCACCCAATCTGAATTTACTTCACTTGATTTTAATATACATTATCAAGTTGTTTTCTGAATAATACTGAAGCAAATTACTTCTGCAACCTACACTACTTTAAATTTGATTTGCATGAAACAAGGAAACTGAACAAAGAATAAGATACATAGGACATAGTTATTTTTGAACAAAATATTCCCCAGAAAAACCCAATGTGGGAAAACCTGTGCAACAACTTTGAGGGTTTATTATTATTAAGCAATAATTTTGAATACAAATGCTGGTAGCCCTCCTAGTAAGCCAGTGACAGAGAAATACAATGGTGAAAAGTTTTTGTGAGTTTTACCTCACTTCACTCGACAAATTATGGTTGATTCGACAACAAGATTGGGTAACCCCGACTATTTCTGCACTGACCCTGTGTAGGCTCTGCGTTAGCTCTTTTGCCCACTGCGTCAACTTTCCCGGTTATTTCGGTAGTTCCCGATAGTTCCCGATAGTTCCAATTTTCTGTGTGGAAAGCAAATTTCTCCTCTGTGCTGGCCCTTCTGGCTCTGCGTCAAGGCTGCGTGGGCTCAGCGTCAGTCCTCTTGGCTACTGTGTTTCCTCCACAAGCTTCTCTTCGCCTCTCTGTCAATATTCTCGAACTATCCCTGCCCTTCAGCTGGAAGATCTCCCCAATCGATTTTCCTCCTGAGAACTTCTCACCTCAAAAAATCGATTTCCTCAATCTCTCTGTGTGTTTCTAAATGAACCCCAAGCCTTCTTCTTATACTTTTCATGTTGAGACTTCAACAACTGAGATTAAGTCTCTAGTCAACGGCTAAGATTAAAACATGACTTGATTCGCCTTCTAAATCATTCTCACCCATATTTTGATTAATACCCATTAATATTGTAATTTCCCTAAGATTAGACTTAGGAACTCCATTAAAAATATTTATTTTAATAAAATGCAATCCGGGTAGAATTTCACCAAACGGTTTCTGGGTTATTGAGAACTCATGTGCCTTAGCCTCTCCACCAACTTTCAAGGCTAGAGCACTTCCAACGCTACCAAAAACCTAACAATGATATCACAATCCTCCCCGCCAAAATTTGCTTGGCCTTAAGCAACTGCAATGTGGGGTGCTGTAACACCTGCTCTCCATCCTATGTAGCATCCTCCTCAGGCAAGTCCTTCCACCTGACAAGGAACTCCTTGATTACACTGTTCCTGATCTTTGATAAAGAACCTCTTACACACACACATATATATATATTTTACTTTTCCTTGGTAGTTTAGTAATCTATAAACTTAAATAGATTTTTTAAAATAATCCTTTATAAAATTTGAATTATGACCTTCATATATATAATTTCAAAACTTCTCTTATATATTTATATATTTTCCTTCAGCTCTTAAATATTTATCCACTTAACACACCTTTTGTTGATTTTTGGTAGCATTGGATGTGCTCTAGCGATGAAAATTGGTGCAGAGGCTAAGGCACATGAGATCTCCAAGACCCAGAAATCGTTTGGGGAAATTCCACCCGGATGGAGAGATATTAAAATAATTAATATTTTTAATGAGACCCTAAGTCTAAACTTAGGAAAATTAAAACGTTAATGCGTATTAATATAATATGGGGGAGGAAGTTCTAAATAACGAGGATCAAGTCAAATCTAATCTTAGCTGTTGATTAGGAACTTAATTTCAGTTGTTGAATCGTCAACAGGAAAATAATAAGAGGAGGCTTGAGGGTCAGTTGGAGATACACCAAGTTGATCAAGAATTCGATTTTCTGGGGCAGGGTTTGCTGAGAAATCGAGTTAGTGATCTGTTGTAGCAAGGGGCAGTTCGGCAGAAGGTCGAGAATACATATCAGAGAGGCAGATAAAGTGTCGGAGAGACAACGCAGAGCCTTGGAAGGCTGATGCAAACGCTGAGGAGGCCAGCGCAGGTGATGCAAAGGGCCAAGAGGCTGACGCAGAGGGCCAAGAGGCTGACGCAAAAGCAACAAAATCTAGTAGCGCTGATGCTGGGAGGCAGCACTGAGGTACTTTCGTGGGGCAGACTGAGAGCTAAGAGGCAGACGTAGAGAAAAAGAGGGTGACGCAGTCCCTGGAGGGTGACACAGTTCCAGAGAGAAGCTTGGAGCAGCTTACGCTGTCTAGCTAAGGAACTGTTTAAGTTGTTGGGGGATCAATCATCCGATTGCTGATCAACTGAAATATTTGTCTCAGAGGAGAGGTACTTCTGCCAAGGAAATTCTCTGAAGGGTGAGCCATTTTCGGCACCCTAGTTGTATTCAGAAAACCACATAATAATAAAACCCTCATATCTGTTGCACCGGTTTTCCCACATTGGGTTTTTCCGGGGAAGATTGTCAAAAAATAACGGTGTCCCTTATGTGATTGTCTCAGTTATTTTAGTTGCTGATCTGTATATGTGTAAAGCCTGCATTTGTGTTTATTTTGGTATTTATATTTATAAATAACTTGTTAATGGAAAGAACAAGTAGGAGATAATAAACTAGATAATGCAGTGGGGATTTTTGATGTGTCAGACTTAGAAATTTCCACATGGTATCAGAGAATCGCAGATCACAGGAGGACTGAAGGCACCAACAAAAATCTGAAATTTGCAACAGTAGCTGCTGTCCCGAGAGACAACGCTGTTCTAGAGCAGAAGCAGCAAGAGAGGAAGTGACGCAGAGCCTACATCATCATTTTGAGCCAGGAGGAGGGTCAACGTAGAGGCAAAGAGGGGCAGATCAGACCTACGTAGTGCTCGGTGATCTTTCTCAGCTAAGAAGGATCGACGCTGTGGCCAGGAGGAGCAGATTCAGCCTTTGCTAGGATTGCGCAGAGCCTGAAGAGCTCAGTTTCTTCAGCTGCCCGGGCTTGGGGAGCTGTGGGCAGATTGTGATTTGAGGAGCTGGTGGGACGCTGTTTTTGTCGAAGCAGAACAATGTCTAAGGAGACGGAACCAAGGTAGAGGGAATCACTACCTCGACGGATTTCTAGCCAAGGAATCTAGATCTGTGTTGCAGCGACAAAGGAGGATTGGAGAGGAGTAGTTCGACAGTTGGCTAGAGGATTTCCGGGAGGGAAATTAGTACTTAGAGGGAGATTTCCAGGAGGGGAGTCGAGACTCAAGGGGAGGCCAGAAGAGGAGCTGAAATGGCAGTCAATGGATTGAGGGATTAAGACAGGTTGGACGGGTCTTCCAACTTTGTCATCTGGAAGGCCAAGATCCTGGCAATCCTGGACATACATCGCATCAAGGACATTGCCTTGAAAAATGTAGCTATCCCAGTTGACCCAACTGCTAATGAAAAGTATGAGGAGGCTGAGGCTAAGGCAAAATGCTTGATCCTAGACGGGGTCAAAGATTATGTCATACCACATATTGTTGAAAAGAACACAATAAGGGAGATGTGGGAGGTGCTAGCCACCTTATACCAGGGCTCTTCCGTGCAGAGGAAGATGCTATTGGAGAATCAGCTGAGGTCATATCAAATGCAGAATGGAGAGCAGATAGATCAGTTCCTTCTCAGGTTGCAGTAGATTCACGACCGACTTACTTCTGTGGGGTCTACACCGGATCCAAAGTTTATGGCCAGGACTGCCTTGAATGCAGTCTTTGAGGAGTGGGAGACATTTGTCCAAAGTATTTTGGGTGGGGCTACTCTTCCTAGTTGGGAGGAGATGTGGGCAACTCTTCGCCAGGAAGAGATCAGGAGGATGACCAAGGTGGGGAATAGTGGCAAGGCAAGACGAATCAAGAAAGAGGTGGAGGAGGATGCGGCTCTAGCATCTATGGGACAACAAGGGAAGAGGAAGAAGAAGGACATCTCCAAGGTTAAGTGCTTCCATTGTGGGGAGCTAGGACATTATGCATCCTAGTGTCCCAGGAAGAAAAACAAGGGAGAGGCTTCCGATTCAAAGGCAGCTCCAGCTAAGGTGGAGAAAGAGGTTGAGACTGATGACAATTGTGCCATGAGTTCTCATGCGTCTCTAGAGAAGAGGTGGGGTGATATCCTTGAGGTGCCCAAACTCTTGGATCACATACGACTATGGCAGCCCTTAACGACAGTAGCATGATGTGTTGAAGTTTCTAAGTCTAACAGTTAGAAACCCTCCATGTACTTTTTGATTTATTCCTTCCTACTTGTTCTGATTAATTAGCAAGTTATTTACCATGTAAATACTGAAAATAAACACAAGTACATGCTCAACACATTACAGATCATCAACTGAAGGAAACATAAACAAGCACACAAATGACACCGTTATTTTTGGACTAATGTCCTTGGAAAAACCAAATGTGGGAAAACCGGTGCAACTATCTGAGGGTTTGATTTATTAAGTAGTTTCAGAATACAATATGGGTGCCAAATCCGACTCACCCAACAGAGAAAAAACTCGGCAGTAGTACCTCTCCTTCGGAGATAGATGCTCCAGCTGAAACCCCAGGTAAACACTCCGACAACTCCTCAGCTCCAATCTACCCCACGAAAAACCCTAGCGTCAGTCTCTTCTGCCCTCTGTGTCAGCTTTCTTGGCAGTCTTGGCAGTACCCGGCAGTTCCCACTGTTCCTGACAGTTTCGACGTCTGCCCTTTGCGTCAGCTTTCCCGACAGTTCCAGCAGTTCCTGGCAGTTCTGGCTTTTGCCTTCTGCGTCAGCTTTCCCAGCAGTTCTTGAGAGTTCCCGACAATTTCGGCTGTTCCTGGCAGTTCTGGCTTCTGCCCTCTACGTCAGCTTTCCCAGCTGCTGCGCTGATCCTCCCGACACTATCTCTGCCTCTCTGCTTCTGTATTCACTGCCCTTCAACTGCAACTCCAGATCACTCTCTCAACTTTCTCAGCAAACCTAACCCTGGAAAGTCGAAATCTCGATCTCTTGGTGTGTTCTCCAAGTGACCCTCAAGCCTCCTCTTATACTTTTCTCATTGATAAATCAACGACTGAGATTAAGTCCCTAATCAATGGCTAAGATTAGATCTGGCTTGATCCATGACTTTTGGACCATTCTAACACAATTTTATATTAATTCACATTAATATTTTATTTTCCCTAAGTTTAGACTTAGGGACTCCATTAAAAATATTAATTATTTTAATATCTCCTAAACTGTTTAGAATTTTCACAAACCCTTTCTGGGTATTGGAGATCTCATGTGTGTTAGCCTCTCCACCAATTTTCGTGGCTAGAGCACATCCGATGCTACCCCAAATCAACATGATGACCGGTGTCGGGCAGAGCAAGGTTTGATGGAGCGACAAGACAGTGCTCAAGTGCAGAAGTTTGTAGTAGTGCAATAGAGGTTGCAGTAGTGCGAGAGACACAAAGGTGTTTACAACGGCGCAGTGGCAGCAAAGGGAGCACAAGATAGCAGCGGAGGTAGCTTCAACATCACGAGGCTTCCAGACTGATCGGGATGTCATCATTTGGGAGAAATCAGTTATCTACTTCTCGGTAATTGGGTTGCAGTGCAACAGTTAGCAGTGGCATTGCTAGGGGTAGCATGGGCAACATATTGAGACGGAGCTGCAGTACAGATGTAGCAGTGGCAGTGGCAGTGTCATGGGCAGCAATACATAAAGCAATAGTGCAGGGGATGTGAGGTAGTAGGCCAAGCAGCATCACAAGTACTGGTGTGGAGGATCAGTGTAATGTTTCTATGATGAAGCATTACTAGAGCACATTCCTTGTTAAAAGGAGTGTTGATTTTTGGTAGCATCGGATGTGCTCTAGCCATGAAAATTGGTGGAGAGGCTAAGGCACATGAGATTTCCAAGACCAGAAATCATTTGGGGAAATTCCACCCGGATGGAGAGATACTAAAATAATTAATATTTTTAATGAGACCCTAAGTCTAAACTTAGGAAAATTAAAATATTAATGTGTATTAATATAATACGGGTGAGAAAGAGCCCCAAGAGTTAGCTCAATCGGTCAAATTAGTGCCTCGCCAATCAGGAGGTCACAGGGTCAATTCCCGAAAGCTCTTGGGGTCGGGTCAGTAAATAGGCCGAGGGGTGTTGATCCCCTTCGGGTGGGGTCCACTTAGTGTTGAACAACCCTAGACGTAGTGACTACCCACTGACCCGGGTATTCGTGAACTAGAAGTGAAAAAAAATAAAAAAATATGAGTGAGAAAGTTCTAAATAATGAGGATCAAGTCAAATCTAATCTTATCGTTGATTAGGGACTTAATCTCGGCCGTTGAATTGTCAACAGGAAAAGTAGAAGAGGAGGCTTGAGGGTCAATTGAAGATACACCAAGTTAATCAAGAATTCGATTTTCTGGGGCAGGGTTTGTTGAGAAATCGAGTTAGCGATCTGTTGCAGCAAGGGGCAATTCGGCAAAAGGCCGAGAATACGTATCAGAGAGGCAGAGAAAGTGCCGGAGAGATAGCGTAGAGCCTTGGGAGGCTGACGCAGAAGTAGTAGAGGCTAGTAGAGCTGACACTGGGCTGAAGAGGCAGCTGAAGTACTTTTGTGGGGCAAACTAAGAGCTGAGAGGCAGACGCAGAGCAAAAGAGGGTGACGTAGTTCCTGGAGGGTGGCATAGTTCCAGAGAGAAGCTTGGAGTAGCTTTCGCTGTCCAGCTAAGGAACTGTCTAAGTTGTTGTGGGATCAATCATCCGGTTGTTGATCAGCTAGAATATCTGTCTCAGAGGAGAGGTACTTCTGCCAAGGAAATTCTCTGAAGGGTGAGCCATTTTTGGCACCCTATTTGTATTCAGAAAACCGCATAATAATAAAACCCTTATATTTGCTGCACCGGTTTCCCCACATTGGGTTTTTCCGAGGATGATTGTCCAAAAATAACGGTGTGCCTTGTGTGATTGTCTCAATTATTTCAGTTGCTGATCTGTATATGTGTGAAGGCTGCATTTGTGTTTATTTTGATATTTATATTTATAAATAACCTGTTAATGGAAAGAACAAGTAGGAGATAATAAACTAGATAATGCAGTAGGGATTTTTGATGTGTCAGACTTAGAAATTTCCACACCTTTAAACTCTTGGATAATTTCCTCAATGTAAAATCATTAAGTTTAAGAGGTAATTGTATTTCCTTTGTTTATCTTTTCCTTGCAAGTACCATGAACAATTATCATTTATTGCCAAAACCACGAGCTTGTAAACCACCAATATCAATTAATGAGGAATCAAGATTGTCTTATTTACTCTTCCTTTTCTTTAGTGTAGTTAACATTTTGGGAAAATTCCCTTTAATGTGGTCAAGGACCTGTAGAATAGGGAGAAACTCGAAATTTTTTATTGAATGGCTAAAAAGCCTATGTGGCCAATGGCCGGAATCAGAAAACAAGTCTTTGATACCAAATGGTATGAACAAAGTTCGCTATCACACAAAATATTTAGAATATCTGGAATATGAGGATATCTATTATAGTATAAATGATATTTATATATAAATGGTTGAATGTACGAAAGTGATATGATTGAATACAACGATGGCCCTTGTATAAACATTGGGCATGAGTGCCCTTTCTTAAGGAGTCATGTGTTTTGAGGCATGCCCTTTCATAACTATTCATGATTATTAATTATTATTATTATATTTGTTATTTGTATAATTCCATATTCATATTGATAACAAAATCCCATAAAATATATAGCATTTGTAAAGACAAGGGTTCCAATAATGAGTGATTTAATGATTTTTGATAATACGTCAAGAACAAGAGCATAAACCACAATGATCCACTTAGATGTGTTATGAGTTAGAGACTAGTGGTTAGTGCCAAATCTGGTTTAGATCTAAATTTTTATGACATGTTGAACATTTTATGGCTCTAAAATCTCCTTTGCAAGATTTGTCTTTTAGTATCCATCAAGAAAGCTAGAATAAGATTCATTCACCTTAAATCTCCTATTGATTGAAAATCACTAGGGTTAGATTGAGAGGCTTTTCTCTCCCTTACTTGCTCCAACCAAGGTCTTTAGTCAAGGACTCTATTTTTCTGACTCCATATGCCCATAAATTCATTGACAAGCCAAGGAACTGATACATAATTCTCCATCACATTATACCTTTTTTTGAATCATCAAATACAAAGTAGCATGTTCTTGGACTCTATTTGAGCATTTCAAGAACTTATCTTAGCCCTCTAGACTTAGCCATAGGTTCCTTCAACTCGCTAGGTCATTTCACCTGAAGCCTTATATTATTGGAGATTGTTTTGGAGTGTCTATATAACAAGATCCTTGGAGGGTATTCAACTTAAGAATCCTTGGGTTAATGTCCAAGACCTGTTGGGGAAGCCTCCCTTCTGGGGATAAAATCCACCCACAAAACAACGAAACCACTACTAAGGCGACGATTGTGGTGGATTCCATTGTTGCCCTTAACCTAGTGTTCCTAGGGTGCTAGATTTTGTGGTAACATTAACCACTTGGAAGAAGTAACTAGGAAAATAAACAATTCTAAGCTAAATGGTACGCTAGAGATGAAATCATTTAACACCAATTGACCTTATGTAATGTGCTTTCAAGTGTGAACCAATTATGTGCTTAGTTGAGGACAAGTCAAAGGTGAAACTTGGGCTGTCCTTATCCTTCAAATTTGTTTTATGAGTGTTTTATTGGAGAATTTCAGATTTGAAATTATATTGATATCAATCCAAGAAGATGAATTATCAACATTAAAGCACAAGTTTTGGATTGAGTTAGGGTTTCAAGATGTAATATGAAATAATAAGCCAAATTGCATTTGATTCGAGTCCACAATAAGTAGACCAATGTGAAATGACAAGAACTTGAATCTCAAGGTAAATTCACCTTAGGGTTTATCAAGCTTAGCTTAGAATTTACCAAGAAGATCTCTAAGTGTGAGATATGCAAGTAATACTGACTTAAAGATGATTTCACAACTAGGAAAGATGATAATACTGGAATGAACCTTCTAGTATATGAAATTAATGCTAAGTTTAGCGCTTGATATTCTTTATATGCATTGTGTAAATTTGGTTCTTTATGCACTTTATAGATTTACATAAGATATGAAAACAACCCAAAGATTGATAAATGAACTTTAGACGCACAATCCTAAGGGCCAGATTTGCTTCTTACGGTTTTAAGATAGGAAAGTAAAATGAAACCCTAACTTAAGCTAGTCTAGAAAATGCAATAAGCAATTAACTTTGTGCTAGACTAGGGAAAAAAATCTGACATAGGATTTTGAATGCTTTTTTCTTAGATTTCGTTCTGAAAATAAAAAAGAAAAGGATTTTGGTATTTTGTAATTTTTGGTTGGTTGACGGGAGAAGACAATTGCCTTATCCAACTAGGGGTTATGGGGTTGAGAAGAAAACCTTGCTTAAAATTGGGTCTATTTTATCTAAGGATAAGGATGAAGAGACTAGAACCAATAAGGTAAAATAGCCCCCTATCTAATCAAGATAAACTATGAAGACCAAGGCTCTACAAGAAGGGTTCGTCACGGGAGTACCTCACCAACAAGACCAACTATAGCTTGATAAACATACTCAATGCCCTTGCGAGAGTTCCTAAATGGGTAGACAAAGCAAGGGATCAAATTATTATCAAGCTAACAAAGGAAGGAATAGAGGAGTTACCCCTAAATGTCTTCCTTCCAAATGTAATTTTTACTAGTTCATAATGGTTATATGAGATCTGAGTAAATCCTTTTTGCTCACATCTTAACACAATGACAAAGGCAAGTGGCCAGACAATTAGCGCTGAAGAACAAGACCATCATACCATAAATGATCTATTATTTCAACTAGTAAAGCTATGCAGTGCCAATCTCAAACTATGATCCAAACTTAGAAACTTCTAATACAAAATTAAAATATCATTAATGCAGAAATCCTAGCTTCAGTACGAGAAAAATAGAATGCTGTTACATATGAATAATCTAAACATAAAAGCCCAAGAATTCGACCTTTTCTCAGTTTGACGGAAAAGGGACTGGATAAAATTTTCTAGGTTGGATTAAGTTGGTAGAATTTAATTTCAACTAGCATGGACGCTAAATTGCTAACAGTAGTTTTACACCTGAGAAGGTCTGGAAAAAGAATGGCCAAATGTTAGATAAATAATAAGACCCCCTAAGTTTTGGTGAAATAATAATGATAGAAAGCTCGATAGCAGTAACAAAGCCAGACACTTTTACTGCATTAAGGATAGAAGGATTGGAAGAATCTAACCTTTAAATTCAGCAAAGAGGAGAACTTCACTAAAAAGAATCAAACCCATCTTTTGAAATCACTATTCCTTCCGAAATAGAACATTGAGGGGAAGAAAACATGAATGTGGATATTACGGATGACTTCATCTCAATAACAAATGATTAGGAGAAACTGAGGATTCCAAGAACAATGATTCAAAGTACAAGTATAGAAAGATCAAGAGCATTTTGAAGGTTGAATAACACCCAAAATTTTGCAAGAATCTGGCTGCTATGGAGACAACGAGTCTTCTAAAAGGGGGCATGATCCCATGTTATGGATTATGTATATTAAAAGGGAATATTCAAGGAAAATATATTAATATCATTATCAACGAGAATCATCAGGAAAATTACATTAATGTTAATTTAGCAAATCAATTATTAATTTCAGGATCAGAGATAATCGAGAATAAAGAAGCCTCTTGTTTCGATGCTGAATACAAAATTAAAAACTTGCAAGTAATAATTCATGAATACGAGTATATATCTCAATTTGGTGTAGCAACTATGCTTAGAGAAGAGATTGACATAATTTTCGGATTACCTTGGTTTAAAGAATTGGGTACTTTTTTTTTTAAACACTGATTTTTTTTTCTTCTTCTTCTTTTGTTCTTCTTGTTGTTTTTTTGTTTTGTTTTTGCTGATGTTCCCTTATAAGAAGAAGATGATCACATCCCAAGACATGACCATAAAGTCAGAATCAGCAACAAGCTCATCACAAAACCTTAAGGAGATTTCGAAATTGGTGTTCCAAGAGAGATCCAATCAGAAAAACAAAAGGAGCTTGAAGACGTTATCTCCAGTAAAGACAGAGAAATTTCGCGCCTCAGAGAGCACAATGAAAAACTACTCGAACAAGTCAAGAATGCTAAAGCCACAAAGAAGGAACTCAAGAAGCGCTTATCAGAACAAGAAGAGGGAAATTCATGTTTAAAGAACCTTAATCAAACATTATTAGAACAAATTGAAAGTTTAGAAGATGAGGAGAATACTAAACGTAAAGCCAACAATTCAGAAAGCGAAGAGCTTTTATGTCTAAAGAATCATAACCAAGCCCTACTTATGCAAATAAAGAAGCTTAAAAGTGACAAGAAGTCACTAAATGACAAGTTAGAACGACTTACACAAGAAGGCGTATCGAAGCCTTCAGTCCAAGTTGAAGATAAAGGAACAAACACTGATCCCGTCACTATCCTAACTCAAAAAGATGAGAAACCAATAGAAGTTAAAACTTATGCAGATGTTGCAGTTCAAAAAATGGAAATTCCAAGTGATGATTCAATAGCCAACTCAACAACAACAATGCCTGAAGGAAATCAAAAAACAACCACTAACATGATAAGGGAAAGTCCAACTAGAAGAACTATTTATCGACTTCCGGATCACAAGAGTAGACTTTCCAATAAATCTATGTACCAGTATCACTCAGAACATAAACGACAAATTTATGTTTTCAAGAATACTGAAGTTTGCAAAATCCAGTCCTACGATAACTATTCATCACAAATTTCCAGAGATCAGGAGCTTCCACAGAAGATTAATCTAGGATGGTCCGATCCGTTCTTAGTACGACAATTTTGTCTATCACTCAGAGCATCATATCATCTTGTATCAACGAAGATGAAAGTTCAAAGACGAGAAGATATTCTCAATAAGCTTTGAGGACAAAACTTCTTCAAGAGAGAGGGAATGTTATGAATATAATTCATATAAAAATAATAAATATAAATATAATAATAAGAAATAATAATTAATTAACTAATGGTTAGTTAGTTAGTAATGAAGAGACGTGTTAGAGACATGACTATTCATGAAAGGGCACCTGCCTAGGGTATACAAGCAGACCCTCATTCTCATTTGTAATCATCTCATATCAATTCTTATACAATATTCAATATATAGTTACATGTCTTACAATGGACATTTACGTCTTTGAAGTATTTTAAATATTTCCGCTGCGTATATGACTTTTGGTCATTACATCTTTATATAGGGACTCCCTTTAAAACCTACACAGCAAGACCTAGACTTTAAGCTAATTTCAATGTTGACTACCTGGCCAGTAATAACAGGGGTCAAGCAGGCATCATTTGCACACATCATGACATGTTTGCTTTCCTCATTTGTTGCATACTGCTTCTTTATTGCCAGAGAAACTACCAAATTGTTAGTAACTTCAACCTGTAACTTTGAACAGCGATAAACTTACCATTTGAATATGAAATTTCAGAGGATGTGTGCTAAAAAAGGAGAGAGATGATGAGAAAAAATGGAGACTATTGTTTGGAAGGCTATTCATCGCAATGAGGGTACATATTCTTTTAAAAGATTAAAATTTAAATGACCTTTTTTAAACATTTCAACTTCCTCCCTCAACCAACATAATGTATCCCAAAATTCTTTGTGATATAGGCCTCGAGTGGTAATATCAACTACATTTTGTACTTACTGGGGATTACCTCTAGTATTTGCTGGGGAATCCCTTTTCTTCACCTTTTATGTTTTCAAGGGGCATCCCATGTCCTTTACACATCAGTTTTGTGGAAGCTAACTAGAGATTATATTATCATAATATGAGAAATGTAATTAGAAATTGTGTACCAAAGACACTTGTAACTTTCTAACCCAGATGAGCAGTCCTTTCTAATTTTGTTTGTCAAATGATTTCTGACATCGTTAGTGTGGCTGAGTTTTGGATGTCTTGTTCTTTTTGGCTTCAAAAAATTCTGGTCTTGAATTTGAGGGTGCACTCCATGGCTGGCTGTTGGAACCTTTTTGCATGTTCTCAGGGATTTATTATTATATTGAACTTTCAAATTTCTGAAGGATCAAAATTGTTATCTTTCTTTTCAGATGCTTATTTATATTGTTTGTATCATAGTATCTTACTGTGCTGGAAACAGCCTTTCTTCTGTGCTGTTTCTTTAAAATATAGTGAATTGGAGCATTATGTTTAACAGAGTTTGTCAGTTGTTAGAGGGCACTGATTCAAATCTTGCTATTGCTTTTCAGAAATGGTATGTGCAATATCCGAAAGAAGGACCTTGGTATGACTTTATTGTCATTCCACTGCGTTTCGAGCTTCTCTGCTCAATCATGATTCCTATCTCTATTAAGGTTTGCCATCTAGTCTGAAAAGTTCAATCTCTTTATTTCACCATTTCAGTAAGCAAAAAAGGATTCCTCTAGATGATGGTCCATATTCAAATTTTGACATGAATTGACGACTTGTGATTCCACTTTGGATCTCTTTTGATGGCATGAGATGTGAAGTTTTTAAGGATAAAGTTTTCTTGTTTAGGAGTATACATACAAATAGCAGCAATATTATCTGTTCTAACCTTATATGTTATATATTTTCTTGAAAAGGCACAGTCGCAAATATTGAAGAAGAGACTTATTTTAGGAAATATATATGTCAATCAATTGCATTAGATATTATTATCTCAAGGAAGTTATTAGTGCTGTTGTAAGTGCTTATAGGGAAATCTATTGCTGCGGAAACCCTTCCATTCGAATAAGATGATAAAGAATAAGACTAAGGGAAGTCCAACAGTATTGCCATATTGTCTTGGTTTGATTTCTCCAAGGTGAATGTTTCGAATCACATGCTAAACTGAAATTCCCTATCCCTCATTTTAAAGAAACAATGTTCTTTAGACTGATGAAGCTTTGCCATTTAGAAAATCCTCTCCTATTACTGTATGATGTTGAAATGTTCTGAAAGAACGTTTGAGAATGCATAAGGGCCTGTCCCCACCTGTGGTGCATGTGCTCCCTGTCCATGGGAACCTGTATATTGTAGGTTGACATCCCCATTTGATATACTCGGGGATATGGTGAATGTCCCCCACATCCCCTAGATGTTGCCCCTAAAAAGGGTGACACACAATATGTCTCCTGTGTAGGAATGGGCTCCAAACTTCTCTCGATGGCTTTGGGTATGTATGGAGTCCAGACATCCTTTGTCCCAATTGGTGACCATGTGGAATCAATTCTTCAAAAATAAAATATTTACTCTCTGGTTTGACATTCAGACCATAACAAATATTATCTATGTACTCTGTGCTGAATAACTATGTCATATGCTTTTTATTAGGGAAGAATGGTAATAACATTTTTGACTCCAATGTTTGGTAGGTTCTTGTAGCATATATCTATGCTTTCTTTTCCCTGGGTTTTAATCTCCTCTCAGACAAGGCCTATGGAACTAAGTTACCAGAAAACAGATACGGGAACGGGTACGGGTACGAGGTTTGAAACGGATACGGCAAATTTTCAAAAAATCTGGATACGATACGGCAGGAAACGGCACATAATAT
>APFE031722446.1:68761-107065 GCA_000404065.3 Pinus taeda
TTCATATTACCATTCATATTTCAGAATCTAAATTATCATCTATGATCTATCATGATTCATGATTCATGATCATTAATTCAAGTTTCAACTTTCAACATATGCCATATGCATAAACATTCAACATTGCCATCATCATTAACGATTATTATAACATTCATGATTCAAGTTTCAAGTTTCAACATATCATCAAGTTTTTGTTTCAAATTTCAAACATCAAGTTATCTAATATCAAGTTTCAAACTTTCAAACTTTCAACATGACAAGTTACACAAACACCATCATTACCAAGGTCCAAAACTAATAATGCATACTAATTAATACATACTATGAAAGTACAAAAAGAACTATGACTGGCAGTCTACTATCATTACTCATAAATTATAATTCATATGGTTGTTCAAAAGTTTAAAAGTTAAAAGTTAAAAGTTAAAACACCATCATAAATTACATTTACATATCATCAAATATGTCTTCATTCATGCCACTATAATGTTCCACTTCCACATCCTCTCTAGGACTAGAAGTGGCACTGTGAGTGTGAACATTGCTGCCATGTCCACTTGAAGATGCACCTATTCCCAGTGATGGCTCCTAATCAAACAAACTCATGTGAGACATGGCATTCAATGTCATATCCAAGTCAGGCAACTTTGGTTCCATGTCCCATAATTTGGTGGGCCCAAATTTGTATTCATCTCTCTTGTGTGACAGAAGGCGAAGGTATGAATGTATGTACACTAGTTCCTCAGCCTTCTTAGAGCCCAATTTGTTTCGCTTCACGGAATGGATGAAACCATATGTACTCCAGTTCCTTTCTGCTGAAGAAGAACTAGCAACCTGTGACAAGACCTTGATGGCCAATTTTTGGATATGTGGAAGTGCCCCACCATAGAAGTTCCACCACTCAATTGGACTTAATCTACTCTTGTCCCGCATACACTCAATATCACAACCCCAACCCTCTGATCCCACAAAATGAGAAAATTGTGCACGAATCCAAAGCCCAATTTCAGGATCTACAAAAAGCTTTCTAAAAGCATTTTTAAATCCTTCTACAACTTCTGGGTCTTTGTTTGGTGCACTTCTTTCTGGATCACGTAGCAACTCTGCAGCATAATATTTTGGATTCAGTGCATAGGCTAAAAGGTGCAATGGGGTGGTCATCTTATTCCACCTTTTGGTCAATATATCTTTTACTTCTCCGTAAAAGATTTCATCTGGGTCATTCTCCTTGGCATTTATAACCAACCTTATTTTCTCTATCATGGAATCAATGCCCTCATACACCTCTCCCAGATTAGGCATATCTGTGTGAAACATATGGAGCAAATCAACAATTGCCTTAGTAAATGCCAAGAGGTACTCCACCTTATCCCACCATTCATCATCAACAACCAACCGTTTCATTGCTTGTGCTCTATCAGATTGGGATTGCCTCCATTGATTCCAAAGGGAACTGCATACCATTGATTGTAATGCATCTTTCACCTGCATGAGCCTTGTTAAGACTATGATGTGAGAAGCAAATCGAGTCTCAGCAACCTGCAGGTGTCAAATTGCCAATGTTTCAAATTTCAATCAATTTGAAAAATCATAATTTGATTGAATAACCTATTATGATTCACGAATCATGACATTTGAGAATCCAATTTAGATATTTGAATTTAGAGTCAGAAATTAGAATTTATGAAATATTTAATAAACTTTAAACTTTAAAGTATAGGTACCTTAAGAAGCTCCAACTTAGCAAATTCCCTGTAGATGCCTTGGGACATGTGGTGGTTTGTGATAAAGGCTTGAATTTCTTTTGCCTCTTCAAATATTTTTCGAATCCACTCAATTTGCTTCCCCAACTTGCTCAACATGAGGTTCAATGAATGCACAGCACAAGGGGTCCAAAAAATGTGTTGATATTTGCCTTCAACAATTAGACCTGCTGCTCTACACACCGTTGCATTGTCAGTTATTACCTGGACAACATTTTCAGGCCCCACCAATTCAACTGCTTCAATCAAGATGTCAGCAATGAATTGAGAATCTTTCATCTGCCCCTCACAATCCACTGCCTTCAAAAACATTGCCCCATGTGGGCTCTGAGCAATCACATTGATCAAAGGCCTATTTCTTTGATCTTTCCATCCATCAGAAATGATGGACACCCCTGAAATGAGCCATGAATCACGAATGGGGGCTCATTTAGCCTCCAAATCTAACTTTTGAGCACTCAACAATGTGGTGCGTATCTTCTCATATCCAGGGCTCTTGTACCCTCATGCGGCTTCATTCAAACATTTTACCATCTTTGCCCAGTAAGGAGATCGCACAAGGTTAAAGGGAAGGCCATTTGCATAAATGCATTGAGCTATAGCTGCATCTGCTATCTCTCGAGCATCATTATTAAAACTCTTCTCAAGCGGTCCCAAATTTGACCGCTTTGACCCAACAATTCCATGAGAATAAAGTGGAGGCTTTGAAGAAGATCCCAACCTTGTTGGGTGTTTTAAATGAGAGGTAGGATTTGCTTCATTTGCTTTAGCGTCTGCCTCCTCTTGTTCTCTCTGATATTTTGCAATTTTTACCTTGTTTAAACCATTTCCATCTTTCCCATTCTCTTTAGGTGGGCCACTACATATTCGAATCCCATTGTTTCTTAACCCAAGCAAATGTGCTTTAACCCGTGTGTATGACCCCTTAAACTCCTTTTGACATTCACTGCAAACCCATGCCAATTATCCACCTCCTTGGATCTTCCCAACAATAGTTACATATTTCCAAAGTGGTGACTTTGGATCAACTTTCTGGGTTGATTTAGTTTCCTGTGCAACTTCCTCTGCCTCATGAATGGCTGAACTTGAAGTTGCCATGAATGATGATGATGTAAATGAAACTGAAAAAAGAAAATTGACAAATATCAGTCTTCAAAGTTCAGATATGTATTTAAAAAAATTATTTGGTCATTTCTGGATGTTAATAAAATAATAAATTATCTCATCATTTAATAAATAATATATATGCAATAAACAGTTTGCAATTTCTAAGTCTGTTCAACGCAGTGAACTGGTCACATGACAGTGTACAGAGTGCAGACTCCAGAGTCCAGAGTACAGGCAGATGCACAGTCTTGTCAGCTAAATGTGAAGAAGATCAGATTGTATAGTTTGGTAAATGAAGTTTGGTGATAATGCTTCCAAACTTTTCCATGGCAATTGTGAAATACAGGGATGCAGGGGCTTTTAACTTTTAAGTTTTTACTGCCCTCAAGTTTTGAAACTTTCAACTCCAGCAAGGGATGTCACAAAATTAAAAAAAGACAGTTTGTAAATTTGTAATGTTCTGCAGTTGTGCTACTTGACAGTGACCAAAATAATAAAATTATGATATTTGATTCTTTGAATCATTAGTAAGGTCTCATCACTTTGTAAGTTTGTCCTTCAGTCTCAGGCAACAGCTCAAATAAATTAAAAAAAAAAGAGGGGGATTATTACATCTGTACAATGTACATACTACTGGGAGTCTGGGACAAATGATGATGATATATATGTTTCTGACATCTGTCCATTGACATAATCAGCCCAATTTGGAATCTGGATATGTGAAAGAGATTGGTAGGTTCATAGGACTGGTGCCTTAATCTTAGGTTTATGGAGTCTATGTTTGCACAAAGAGGCCTTGTGGGATTACGGAGAATAATATCACATCTATCTGGTTCTTAGATCTGGCCTGCTAAGCAAATCGACCAGATAACTGAACTATTGCTGAATGGAGATTGCTTAGAAGTTAGAACAATGCTAAATCCCATGAATATCAGAAACAATTCATGATTCATGAATCATGTAAGCCAAATAATCAAGTCTGTTATAGATCAAATTCTCAGGAACAGAGAATGTCACCATTCATTGACCCTTCAAGATTACATACAAAAGCAGATCAGACCTCTACCCTTTGCTCGATTCAAAATTTCTCAAAGGATGATCAATGATCCATATGAAAAATAGAGAAGGGCTGGTTCACAAACAACTCTTGATTACAGCAACAAATCAACAACCTGATCTAACTAAAGCCTGTTATAGATGAAATTCTCAGGAATAGAGTATGGCTGTTTATGACATTCATTGACTTCCTTTCAACATTGTGTAGAACAGTGGAGGACAAGCAGATGATAACCTTACCCTTTGCTCAACCCATAATTTCTTAAAGGATGATCAATGATCCATAAGAAAAGAATAGAGATGAGCTCGTTCACAAACATCTCTTGATTATGACAGCAACCCAACAGGCTAATCTACAGAAAAGAAGAAGGTAGAAGGAATTTCAATATATACATATTACATAATCCTCCAATCTGGAATTACAAATTACAATTGGTCTTATTACTAGCCCTTGGGGTAAACCGTAAAACCCCAGGAAGGCATCCTTTGAATCAACTGTTCTATCTTATTTTTAGTTTCATAATATAACTCACTATGGATTAGTTTTGACAAAGTTACATTGTAAAGTTCATGAAGACATAAGGAGTTGGCACTGCCATATTGAAGTGCAGAGTACTAAGTATCAATCTCTCCTGCATCTCAGAGAAGGCTTGAAAATTAGTGAAGTGGAAAGCCACAAAATGTTTGGTCATCTATTTTTCAAACATTACAGGTCAATTAAACTAGAGGGTTTCGGTTCAGTAGTTTCTCAAGTCATTCTAAGCAGCCTAATGTGACCCAAACCTTTTTTTTTTTGTAAGTAAGCATTTGAATTAAGAAACAAAAAATAATGTACAAAAGGACTGCCCGGGCAGACTAAAGCCCGAAGCTCTGCAGAGAACAAGACAACTTGACCAAAGGACTTCCTACAGAACCCCATAGAAAAAGGGCAGCCGGCAAGGATACACTATCCACCTCGGCCTTGAGGAGTAGACAAGAAGAGAGCATTGCTTAAACAAGAAGCAAACAGACAAGCTAGGAGGCGAGAGCACGGCAAGGGATTCTACCCAGCTTGAGTGGAATCCACAGTTCGGCCCTTTTTACCTTTCTTCTTACCAACTTTGACCCATCCAAGTTGATTCGGCTTGGATGGAAAGATTTGCACACTGAGCTGGGCAGACGGGGAGACCTCCTTGTCTGAATCCGAAGGAGAGGTCTCATGAGATCGTTTCTGTGAGAGCGGTGGTGCGGGAGACTCCTCAGGACCTGTGGGGGGCGGGTCCTGTGCAAGCGAAGCATCCATCTCGTCCTCATTCACTTCCTCTTCATTTGAACTGGAACTGAAATCATCCATGGGGGTAGGGTCACTAGGCTTCCAGCGTTTGGATTTCGGCTTAGGAGCGACCTTCTTCTTTTGGGCTGGGATCGCTGGACACGTTCTATGAAGGTGCCCTGTGAGATGGCAATTTCTGCAACGGAACGCTGTGTTCTCGTAATCCAGGGTCTGAGTCCAATAGAAGTCACCAACCTTGAGAATGATCTGCTCTGGTAAGCCTTTACTCATATCTATTTCTGCGCAGATTCTGGCGAAGGTGTAGATACCCTTTTCCCCTCTGGATGTGTCTGTAGCTAGAAAGCGGCCTAAAGTGTTACCGATTCCTTCAAATACAGCAAAGTGCCATACATGTACTGGGAGGTTGGGAAGTCTGACCCAGATGGGGAGTTTGGTAATGACTGCTGTGGAAGGATCAAAATCTGGGAACCAAGGGGTTAAGAATAGCCCTGCAGAGTCCCAGAACTAGGGGCCCTCAGTCAAAGCTCTTTGATAATCCTCACTGTCAACAAAAACTACAATGAAGAAACCTTTAGAACAGAAGAGAACCTTGCAGTTGTTGGTCCAGTTAGAGTGAACCCATTTGTAGAGATCTGCTGTGCTTGGCCAAAGCCCATTGAACCTGCAAATAATACCAAATTCAGCAAACAACTGGAGCTGCCTGTCCATCGTTGGATGCATGACTTCAATGGAGGGGGTTTCCTCCAGCTTGTCCACCAGAAAAGGTTTTGGAGCTTGGGATGGCGCAGCAGCTTTCTTGGTTTTCTGAGCATGGACATCATCTTTGTAAGAGAATGCTGCTGCTGAAGATGTCTGTCCAACCGCCCCCCCTCTCAAACGAAGGGAAAGAATGATGGAAGCATTTCTTTGAATATCGTAAAAGGAAAGGGGCAAGAGATCATCAAGCTGTTTACCTTTGAAGAGGAGCCTTTGAGAGACAAAAGGAATCCCCATCCTGAGGTTTAGTTTTTGCTTGAGGTCCTGCACGAGATCTGAGGAGCTCACCCACTGAAGCAGAGTTTTGCCTGATAAAAGCGCTATACAGATCTGGAAAGATTCGGAATGCTTCGGGGTCTGCTTTCCTTTGCAAGCATAGCTTGACAGGGGCCCAATCTGCGCCTGCTTTGTATTACCCTGTGCTGGGAAGCAAGCGAACTTAGTCACTTGGTAAAGCTTGAGAGGAGGCAGGGCCTCTTTGAGGCTAACTGCTGCATTTTCTGCTGGGCTGAGCAGAGGCAGGACTACCACCGGAAACTGCTTCTCACTGCTGTTTTTTAGAGACCCACTCCGAGAGGTCATTTCTCTCTGTTGTATTCCGTCGAACATTTGCCACACAGCCTCCCTGCACGAGCACATTTCAGATGTTCTGAGAATAAGGTTTCCTGGAAGCATTTTCAGGCTTCCAGTCTTTGAAAGACACTCGGAAAGGAGCTGAAACGAGGGAAAAGGGACATAAAGTGAAGCCCAGCTTCCCGCCCAAAAACTGTTCTGGGGATAGGGGACCAAACAGTGGAGAGACACCGTCCATGAAAACGAAACGAAGCCCTCAAGCGGAGGGAACGCTTGCTGCGCCGCTATCAGGAAGCAGTTTCCAATCGTGGCTGAGCAGATAATCCTGTAGGGTGCCTGGCCAGAGCCGCCACGGAAAAAGCTGAGCTGGTGAGGTTCGCTGGTTCTGAAGTCCGCCCCTCCGCCGGCAGAGAACTGCACAAAGGAAGAGTTGCGCGGATCCCACAAGACTGGCCATCCAGCCACGGGAGCTGAGCCAGGGAGAGGAGGCGCCGAGGGGAGGCAGCTATCTTTGGCTGCGTCGAACTGTGGAGCAACAGACTTACTGAAAACCCTAGCTGAACCTGCCTTAGTCGCCGCCATTCTTTCTTCTTTGATGGATTCGAAAAAACCAATGGAAAATATTTCCTGAAGAGATTCTTACGCATATCACTTTTGTTGTTGTAAGGAAGCTATTCTCTTTATTGCTAAGTCTATAATGTGACCCAAACCTTGGATTAGTCATAGCTTATTTAATTTACAAGGACCTGATAACCAAAATGAAGCTTGTAGCCAATTGTTGAAAAATATTTATTTCTGAATAATTTATGACTTGACTTACAGCCATTTATCGAGAAATAGTTCTTTCTGCATTATGTATTGGTTGATAAGTTCTGTTATGACTTGACTGACTCTATTTCCGTAAGAGCTTGACCATAGTTTATGGCTAATATATGAAATGATTAGGCTTAACTCCTTTGTAATAGATGGAAGGAAAGTTCTCACCATTTGTAAAACTAGAGGGTTTCGTTTAGCTAAGTCGCTCAAGTCATCCTAAGCAGCCTAATGTGACCCCAACATTAGATTAGTCACAGCTTATTAAATTTTCAAAGACCTGACATCCAAAATTAAGCTTGCAGCCAGTTGTTGAAATATATTTTTGACTAATTTATTAGTGGGCTTAAACTTTACAATGACCATCCCGCTATCTATAATATTATTAAAGCAAGTCTAAGACTCTAATGAACTCTCCACTCCCCATACAACACATCATCATGCTCTGAAATCAGCGAAGAAGGGTAGCCGAGTAAGGGTGAAGAAAAGACAGGTTTGAGGAGCCTCTAGTGCAGCGAAGGAGAAGAACTGAAGAAGTTAAAGCCGCAGCCAAAGGGACAATTCTAAGGTGAAAAGTTAAAACCAGTCACACGTCTGAGGAACAGAGCCATCTCTGCGGTCACAATAGTAGTAATATAACATAATAACAGTCTCACATATATCATTGTTTGGGTTTCAAAATAGGCTTAACTAACCTCACCGTCGTGATATGAAGTAACAGTAACACTGTAACAGCAGTAAATAATCTCCGCCGTCCGGTGAATAGAAAATGAAGTCTGAAACTTGAAAGCCTAACACTGAATAGTGATCCAACGAACTCAGCGGCGGCAGCACTCAACGGCGACAGCGAACTCGGCGACAGCGAACTCAGCGGCAGCGATTGTCGTTTAGGGTTTAGGGTAGAATGAATGATATCACATAACCCGTAAAGTTAAAAAGTAAACGCTAACCCATAAAATCTGTTCCCGGCGGCGCCCAAGTTATCAGGGGCGAAACGTTTTGATTTTTTTTTAAAACGTTTTACGATTTCCTGAAATGTTTTTAGATTTGTTGAATACGTATCAAAAAATGCTGAAACGTATCGATTTTTGTTAAACGGGAGGGTTTTCCCATGAATACGCCTGGAAAACGGCTTTAAAAACCCCGAAACGTTTTGGCGTCAACAAAAACGTATTTCAGCCGTTTTTTTGTCGTTTCTGGGGTGAAAACGTATCAGAAACGGAAAACGGCGTTTTGGCCCTGTAGGGAGCCGTTTCCGGTAACTTAGCTATGGAACCTATTTTTTAAGAAGTGCTATTGTTATTGAGTTATGTAGAACATGCATGTTTAAAATTTTATTGGTAACTAAATTGGAGTTGAAGTAGTCTCTCATGCAAGGTGCAGTTGACTGGCACTGAATAGATAAGGTTCAGTTCGAAATAGGCTGCATGTATCCACCTTAACTAATGTGTCCTCCTTGTGCGTATGAAAATATTCTCTTCCCATAAGTAATCTCCAGCTGAACTGTTGCTTGTATGGATAAGGAAAAATCTTTTCCAAAGATATCTTGGGCGAGATATACTATTAAATTTATCGTTTATTTTTTCTTTGTCTGTACCAAGGCACATGTCAATGCCCTCATGCGTATCAAACTATAATTAGGGAAATGATTGTTTTTCACACCTTGACACATGGTGCATCTCTTCGACTAATCATTTTGTCGTGGGTGCCATGTACTGCTAAAAATAGCAATGACCCCTCCTTAAAAGTAGGAACCCCAGAATGCCAAAATAACCCCTATGGCAATACTTAGTACAAATAACATGTCTCAAAATAGGCACGACTAAAAACAACACCATCATGCATGCAAACAAAAATAGGTTCATTCAACTTGCATGCCTCCAACGAACAAGTATATGCCATTTGATTTTTCATTCAGGCCTTGTAACACTACCAGATAAAAATGGCAGTGTCTGAAAGTAACATGCAAATTGACAACAAATTCAACATGAGCCAAAAAAACCTTGAATGTACCCTAGATCACCTCTGAATCTCAACCGCAAAATTGGAAATGAACCCCATGTGCAAACTGATCTCTGAAAGGAATGGTTGGGAACTGCTGTACCAACAATGCTGTGAAGGATTGCCCCTGTTGAGCTAGCTTGATGAACAAATCTGGAAGTTAACACAAGAATTGCATGGGTGCAATTTTGGGTGTTAACGAGCCCTTAATTAACTGAGTAATATGCATTTGGCCATATGGCCTTTTACAATGTGTAATATCATAAATGCTAGAACTACCAATTATTTAATATTAAGGAATTAAAGTTTGGTTTCAAATTAACTCATTTACAATAAATCTGTAATATCCCGTATCTAAAATATGCTAGCACAACTTGCAAAAATATTAAACTCTCTCTTTTAGGAATTTTGACAAACACTTTGTGTGCAAGCTTTTCTTCGAACACTTTATACTCAAAACAAATAAACACTTGCAGCAGAAATATTTTAAGGCACAACCAGACTTTTATAAATTTGATCAAGATATTTACATGAAGAATATTAATCTGAGAACCTATAATACAACTCCAGCAAATAACTTAATCAATGCGGCACTTATGTAGTCAACTACTCAGCCCTTCTAGAATGGTGAATTTGGCCTCCATCTGAACAGACAATTCAGACCAAAGGTCCAAAACAATAAACTCGACATCTCTGCAAAGATATCTCGGCTTCAGCAAACTCAACCTCAGCAAGAAATTTGGCTCCAACAATTAAACACAAAATTGGCCCCAGCAAATTAACTGGGCTTTGACAAATAAACTCAGCCCAAGAAATTTAGATAAATTCAGCACCAGCAAATAAACTGGGCTCTGGCAAATAAACTTGGCCCAACAAATATACTCGGCCCCAACAGATAAATTTGGCACCAACAAATAAATGGGCTTTGGAAAATAAACTCAGCCCAACAAATAAACTTCACTCCGATAAATATCTTTGTATAACTTCGGCAATAATAACCAATTCGTCCCACCAAAGAAATGTCTCCCAAATAACCTGCAATTGATGCACAAAGGGAAAACTTGTATGATTTTCCCGCAAGCCAACTAGGGTGGCACTCAAAGTCCACCGGAATTAGCTAAGAACCAGCTAGGGTGGCAATGGATGCCCACTGAAACTAGTTAGAGAGCTTTGCTTGAAAGTTTGAAACCCTCAAGCTAGACTCGCCTGAGCCCCAATCAATTATCATGAAATAATCATAAACCCTAATGGTTGAGAAATAACCTTCTCTCCCTTTTTATAAGGTTTCGCCGAATCTTCTGCAATCTTCTAGAAGTCTCTTTTTATTATTTTATTAATAAGCCACTTAGTGCATTTTCCTCCTTTTCTCCAAGTGGCTTTTGCCCCTTTTTATTTACCCATTAGATAAAAACTCTTTTTCTCCTTTTATTTAATAGGTGAATTTTTTTATTATTAATTCAAAGTCTTATTGTCTATCTCCAGAAAATGCTTAAACTGCCACCATGATCACACTGGCCTCTCCAAACCCCTTTTCATCATTTTGCGTTGTAGATCTTTTCGTCCCGATTCCAATGAGCTATTACACTAAGGTGTTTCTCCATTTAATCAACCTGAAACAACACCTTAAGTGTAATAATTAACTAAAAGATGTCCATTAATAACTCCATTTTACGGAAATCATCGGAATGTAGCAGAACCAAGATTGAACTGTGCGGAATTGATCTTGATCATGAAAAATGGCAAGCGATCCTAGTCAGACCTCGTAAAACTCTATGAAATTTCCACGAATGCAGTAACTAGATATTTACCTCCTAACTTATGCAGTTTATTTGTCTTTAGAAATATTATGACAAATAACGACAAATTCACTACTACAATTCTTCACAAATTTAAATACTGGAACTGAGAAAATAATGCACACATAAGATTGGACACCAATATTTTTGGACAATTGTCCCTGGAAAAACCAAATGCGGGGAAAAGTAGCGCAATAGATGAGGACTTTATATTAATTCTTTAGCAATTTGAGAAATTATAATTGCTTGCCTGATACTGGCAAAGCTTCCGACAAATAGTAATCTTCACCGGCAAAATAGTCTAGAGACACAAAGTCTCCTCTTTAAATTGATCTGGCCTCTCCCAAGCAACTCACACTCCTTCCTATTCGCACTGCCTACTAGAAATGTGCACTGCAACTACGGGAAATTCGTACAGCCTTTGGAATCACTTTCCTACAAGTCGAGTTGGCTCCCTCTGCCCCCTAAAGCTACTTGCACCTTCTTCAACAATTCTTCTAGCAACTGGAAGTGGAAATATTGCTCCTGCTACAGGCACTGGGTAAAGTGTCTAGTTTGCACTACTATTTTGGCCTCCTTCTGCAGATAAAATCGACCTCCTTTCCTATCACTGGAATATTGGAAAATCCGTGGAAATCTTCTCCGGAATTCTCCTCCCAAATATTTGCTGAAACCCTTGATGTCGGTGTCTCCCCCTGCTTCAACTGTGCCCTTGCTCAATCACTGCAACTAGGTAAGCCAAATTGCTCAAGTGTGTCTCTCCAACCCCATTGACTTGCTTTTATAATCTCTCATTGAAGAACCAACAACCATGATCTAATCATAATCGATGGCTAAGATCATCTTGACCCCATCAAATGACTTTTCCGGAAGTCTCTGGAGAAAAATCAAAATTTCGCAATTAATTTGATTTAATTAACCAGTTTTCCTAAGTTAGACTTATGAAATATTTAATTATTGGTCAACTAATTTAATTGAGGTGTTTCTAAGGCATTTCTTGCGAATTCTTTTCTGGGTTTTGGAGATCTTGTGTTCCTTAGCTTCTTAGACACCATAGAGAGTTGAGATTAGAACATCTGTTTGATGCTACGAAAAACTAATACTCCCTCTTAGCGAGGAAGGTGTTCTCCACTACTCCCAACTTATCCCTGAAGTAGACAAACTTTGCCTTACCCAAGGCCTTTGTGAGTATATCTGCAACCTGTTGATTTGTGGAACATGTTGTAGCCGAGCTAATCCATGCTGCACACAATCTCTAATGAAGTGGTACCTTATGTCAATATACTTGACCTATCATGAGACACTGAATTCTCAGAGAGCTTGATGCAACTTTGATTATCACAGTAGATACTGGTCGAATCCATCCGCTGACCAAATAAACCCATTAGCAACTTCTGAAACCAAATAGCTTTGCATGTGGCCATGCTTGCTGAATGTATTCTGCCTCTATAGAACTCAGTGCCACAGACTTCTGCTTCCTACTGCACCAAGAGACAACCCCTGTTCCAATATTGAAGCAACACCCTGAGGTGCTTTTCCGATCCATTGAACTCTCTGCCTAGTCTGTATTTGCATACCCCACATAAACTGACACCATCACCACGAGTATACCTCAAACCATACTCGATTGTGCCACACAAGTACCTCAAAATGCGTCTCACCACTATCTAATGCCCCCTCTTTGGTTCCACCATGAACCGAATGAGAGTGTTGACTGCGAAACAAATGTTTGGCCTTGTGTTGAACATATACATGAGTGACCTGATGAACTACCTATTCAAGGTTGGGTCCACATCTGCATCCTCCGATGCATCTATCTTCCTCTAATTAGTAATCATAAGCATGGACATGGATGTACAGTCTTGCATCCTGAACCTCTTTAGGATCTCCATAGCATATCTCCCTTGACTAAGGAAGATCTCCTCGCCCGTTTTCCATACCTCCAGACCTAGAAAGTAGTGCATCAGTCCCAAATCCTTCATCTCAAATTCTGTTGCTAGGTCCCTCTTGTAGTCCTCTATGAGCCTTGATGACCCTGTCAAGAAGAAATCACCCACATACAAAACTAGGATGAGTGGCTCACTTCCTACCATCAGATAGTAGAGGTTGGAATTTGCTTCGCTCTTCAATACGCTTATATGCTACAAGTAGCTATCTATCTGACCATACCATGCCTTGGGAGCTTGTTTGAGCTTGTATAGTGCTCTCTTCAGCCTGCACACGTGTGTGCCTCTCTCATGCATCTCAAAGCCCTTTGCTTGTTCGATATACACCTTCTCCTCTATCACACTATTCAAGAATGCTGTCTTGATGTTCATCTGCCATCCCATCTGCACTGCTTGAGATATCACTGCTCGAATAGAAGTATATCTAGTCACCGGTGCGAAGGACTCCTCATAATCAATCCCTTCCTTATGCACATACCCCTTGGCCACGAACCTAGCCTTGTACTTCTCTACACTGCTATTTGCAGCATACTTGATCTTGTAGATCCATTTGGAGCCAACCACTTCTTTGTGAATTGGTCTAGGCACGACCTCCCATAATGATGGAGTTGTACTCCTCCACCATGGCATCCTGCCACACCTGATGCTGTGCAACCTACTCATAATTGGAAGGTTCCCTGTCAAAAACCTCTGTCACCAATACCTTGTACTTGTCTGGTTGTTTACGCTCCCTCTTGCCCATCCTAGGATTTCCCACAAACTCCTGTGCATCCTTCAATGTCTGACGAACTTCTCTACGGGTTCTACCACTGGTGGTGGGTTGAGCTTCCAACTCCTCTTCTCGCCCATGCAGCTCCATCTGCTGTGAACTCGTAGGATCACCTGCACCCGAGCTAGTGCTCATACTAGTAACTATACTGGTGCTCTGTTGGCCTTGCGATTGTCCTTGCTGCTGTTGCTCAACCCTTGGAGCTTTTGTTGGCTCACTCTGATCACCTATTGGCAACTCGCAAGATCTCCTGAAGGCTTTCTCCTCCTAGAACTTCACGTCTTGTCTCAAAATGATCCTCCTGCTGCTCAAAACATAGATGTTGTATGCCTTGAACGTTTCAATGTAGCCAACAAAATATCCCTTCTTTGTACTCTGATCAAGTTTGGTTCATTTGTCATCCGACACATGACAATATGCTATGCTACCAAATTTTTTCAAGTGATCGACCTTTGGTTTCTTCCATGTGAAGACCTCCTCAGGCGTTATCTTCCTCAACGCTTTGTGAGGAACCTTGTTATGTATTTACACTGCTGTGCTACATGCCTCTTCCCATAGAAACTTGTGTATATCCTGGTCATACAACGTAGCTTTTGCTGCCCCAACAATCATTTTGTTCTTCTGCTCCGCTACTCCATTCTATTGTGGATTGTATGGAGCTATCCACTCTCTCCTGATGCCCTCCTTCGCATAGAACCCCGTGAAGTCACTACCTGTGTACTCTCCTCCATTTTCTGTACGAAGCACCTTGATTATTTTTCTTGTCATGTTCTCCACAAGAGCCTTAAACTCTTGGAAGCGACTGAAGACTTCATCCTTCGTCTTCAAAAAGTAGATTCAAGTCTTCCTAAAGTAGTCATCTATGAAGGTTACAAAATACTCGTATCCTCTGAGAGATCTGGTGGACTTAGAACCGCAAATTTCAAAATGTACAAGCTGCAACACACCATCTGCTCTACTGTCACTTCTTGGGAAAGTTGCCTTAGCGAACTTCCCAAGTACGTATCTCCTGCATACATCATCATGTTACATGCTCAATTCTGGAACACCAGCCGCAGTCTCCTTGAGCATCCTAAATGCTTCATGGTGTAAATGTCCCATTCTCCTATGCCATAACTCTCCCAAGTTTCTACCACTACTACTGCTACTGTTAACTAGTGCCTTTGGAGAATCGAGCTGCAACCTATAAAGCTCGTGTCTTTGAACTCCAATCTGCTTCACCTTTTTCTAACTCTGGTGTTTAATGAACATCTCCCCTACGAAGTAGACATTGTATCCCTTATCCTATAGTGCAGAAACTGAAATAAGGTTCATGCGCAAACCTGGTACATGCAACACATTTGTAACACTAGTGTTCTTGTTTGACTTTCTCCGAATACTGATGGTACCTCTCCCAACTAGAGTACACTTCGTTTTGTTTCCCATCTATATTCAGAAGTCCATCTCCTCCTCCTTGTAGCTGGGAAGTAGTCTCTAACACCCGTCATATGTGCTGACGCTCCATCGTCTATGTGCCAAACACCTGTGGACATGAAGCTAGAGGGGCAAGCTATGAGATTGACTTCATCCTCCAACTTGGAAGACAAATCCAAATTGCCCTGATCTCTCAATCCTTCTACGACCATATCAGGAAAATCCGAGAACTCAAATACATTAGAGAAATTAATAAACTGGGCTATAAAACTCCATGTGCTTTCTCTTCTAGGCCCTACGTTGATTTACTCTTGCAAAACCTTTTGCGGCAAACCCTCTGCGCTAAGTCAACTTTTATACCATGTGAAATTTCAATGAATGCAGTAACTGGATATTTTGTTGAAGTTTCTAAGTTTACCAGTTAGAAACCCTCCATGCACTTTATCTGATTTATTCCTACCTACTTGTTCTGTTACTTAATAAGTTATTTACAATGTAAATACTGAAAATAAACACTAGTGCATGCTCAACATATTGTAGATCAACAACTGAAGGAAACAGAAACAATCACACCAAATGACACCGTTATTTTTGGACCAATGTCCCCGGAAAACCCCAATGTGGGAAAACCGGTGCAACTATCTGAGGGTTTTCTTATGAAGCAATATAAGAGTACAATTTGGGTGCCAAATCCATCCTACCCAATAGAGAATTTTCTTGGCAGTAATACCTCTCAGTTTGAGACAAATTTCCCGGTTGAAACCTCAGACAATCCTTCCGGCAGCTCCTCAGCTCCAATCTGCACTAGAAACCCCAGTGTCTGCCCTTTTTGGACTGTGTCAGCCCCTCTCTGCCCAACGTTGGCCCTGCGTCACCCTGAATGGGTTTGCGTCAACCTTAGGAGGCCTTGCGTCAGCGTTCTGGCCCTTTGCGTCAGCAACGTTGGGCTCTCTGAGGCTCTGCGCAGCTCCCGACTGTCTCTACGTGGCCTTGTGTGAGCCATGGCTGCTACTGCGTCACTCTCCCCGGTTACTGCGCTGATCTCCCGACACTAACTCTGCCTCTCTGTCTCTCTGTACTCAATGCCCCTCAGCTACAACTTTGATCACTGATTCTATCTCTCTTAGCAAACCCCGCTGTAGAGAATAGAGTGACTGATCACTTTGTTGTTCTCTTAAAGTGACCCTCAAGCCTCCTCTTATACTTTTCACGTTGACATATCAACGACCGAGATTAAGTCCCTAATCAATGGCTAAGATTAGATCTGGCTTGATCCATGTCTTTTGGACCATTCTAACATAGTTTCATATTAATTCACATTAATATTTTAATTTCTCTAAGTTTGGACTTAGGGACTCCATTAAAAATATTAATTATTCTAATATTTCTTGGACTGTTTAGAATCTGCCCAAACCCTTTCTGGGTATTGGAGATCTCATGTGCCCCAACCTCTCCACCAAATTTCGTAGCTAGAGCACATCCGATGCTACCCCAAATCAACATATTTGTCTCCTAACTTATGTAGTTTATATGTCTTTAGGAATATTACGACAAATAATGATAAATTCACTACTGCAATTCTTCACAAAATTAAATACTGGAACTGAGAAAATAATGCACACACATAAGATTGGACACCAATATTTTTGGACAATCGTCCTTGGAAAAACCGCAATGTGGGGAAGACTAGTGCAATAGATAAGGGTTTTATATTAATTCTTTAGCAATTTGAGAAATTACAACTGCTTGCCTAATATTGGCAAAGCTTCCGACAAAATAATCTCCATTCCAAAAATAGTCTGGAGACAAAGTCTCCTCTGCTAATTGATCTGTCCTCTCCCAAGCAACTCACACTCCTTCTGGCTATTCGCACCACCTACTAGAAATGCGCACTACAGTTCTGGTAAAATTTGTACAGTCTCTGGAATAACTTTCCTGCAAGTCGAACTACCTCCCTCTTCCTCCTGAAGCTACTCGCACCTCCTCCAACAATTTTTCCGGCAACTGGAAGCAGAAATACTGCTCCTACTATATGCATTGGGTAAACTGGCCAACTCGCACTGCTATTTCGACCTCCTTCTAAAGATAAAATCGACCTCCTTTCCTGTCACTAGAATACTGGAAAATCTATGGAAATATTCTCCAAAATTATCCTCCCAAATAACTACTAAAACCCTTGCTGTCGGTGTCTCCCTCTGCTTCAATTGCGCCCTTGCTCAATCACTGCAATTGGGTAAGTCGAACTGCTCATGTGTCTCTCCAACCCCATCAACTTGCTATTATAATATCTTGTTGAGCAACCAACGACCACGATCTAATCACAATTGATGGCTAAGATCATCTTGACCCCATCAAATGACTTTTCTGGAAGTCTCTAGAGCAAAATCGATTTTTCTTAATTAATCTGATTTAATTAACTAGTTTTCCTAAGTTAAGAAATATTAATTATTGGTTAGTCAATCTAATTGAGGTGTTTTTAAGGCGTTTCTTGTGAAACTTTTTTTGGGTTTTGGAGATTTGTTAATTTTAGGCAACAATGGTATGTTCTATGGTTTAGAGCAATTTTACTTCAATTTCTTTATTAGCCCAATATCAATATCCAGTTTAGCAATCACATCAACATGATAGTAAAATGGAAATAGAACATAAACATAAACAGTAGAAGACAAGCCAAGACAAGAGGACACAAGATGTGGCACCAGCGAGTGACCAACCTCAATGTGGGGAAACCCTTGATCAAATCTTCTTTTAGTCTTCAATAGTTCAGCAGAGGGAGACACCGACATGTTGGTCAACATGGCATATTTGACCCTCAAAGATTTGGTCAACTTTAGTCAACTTCGGCCTCCAAACAACAAGATGAAACAACCCTTAAAACAGTTGAATTCTGCCTAGTCAAAGTCTGGTCAAATAGTCAACTTGTGGTCAGCCCTAACCACAGTCAACGCTGGTCAAACAATATTATTGCCTCGATTTATGTGCCCAAAAATGCGGCTTGCCCAAACAGAAATTTCCCTCACAAAAGCAGTCAAACATGTCAACACTGGTCAAACCATTCTTGGAATTCGGTCAATGTTGGTCAACATCCAAAATAGAAAATTGATGTCCTTTCCTTCGCACGTGTGGAGAGAGAAGTTGCTCAGAAATCCATACCCAATCAGATGAGGAGAGAGCGCTGTGTGGAGATGAGTGATGTCCAAATGAGGATGAGGCACCATGTATTTATAGGCTAACGTTGAGGATGAATAGACATGAATGTTGGGCTTTTGAGCCTACATGAGTTTGCTGGTCGACCTTGACAATTTGTCCATAATCAAAATAAATTCATAACTTCATTTGTACATGTTAGAATGGGATGATCATTAGATTAATCCTACACCTCTCAAAGAGAGGAATCCAAGATAAATATCAGCTATCATAAATAAGATGACCCATGTGGAGTTTGGTCCTAGTTGCCAATTTTAACACTCCCTCTCAACTAGGGAGAACTCCACCTGCTAATCCATCTGCCAATCTGTACTATCTCTGCCATCAATGCACTGCTCTGCTGAACTATGAAGAAGAAGTGATCGAGAATGTATCATACCATTCTCTACTGACCCGAAGTCAGTCCCAATCAAAAGAGCGTGTCTCATACCACTCTTACTGACCCGAAGTCAGTGCCAATCAAAAGAGAGTGTCTCATACCACTCTTACTAACCCGAAGTCAATTCCAATTAATCCTAGATCAATATTGGACATCCTAGCATAGGGAGTACGGTAGTACATGATGCTTCCATCGGTAGTACTATGGTTCGTATCCTCATTTCCCTACTCATTGGCTAGATGAGTGGTACTTCCCATGAGTCCCAGATTGCATGGGCAGGATATCTCGGCAGGAAAAGGATGAACCACTCATCCATCTTACATATCGCCAAGGGGTATCACAGGGGAAGGATGAACCACTCACCCTGTACACAACAAACCACTAAGGGAAGGTTGAACCACTCACCCTCTGTTTGCTCACTGCTCTAAGAAGTACCCCAAGCCCCCAGGAGTTCCTAGAGCTCAATGTCCATCTCATACAGGACCCTCATAAGAGGGTCTCTCCATGACTACAAGTCATTATCGGAAGGCCAAGAATTTGACCTTCCCCATGGGCTTTGTCAGAATATTGACGACCGGCTTATCAGTCCCAATGTGATGGAGCCTTATTGCTCCTCGTTGTACCATATCCCGGATAAAGTGGTACTTGATATCTATATGCTTGGAGCGATCATGGAACACGAGATTCTCTGATAATCAGATCCCACTCTAGTTGTCGCAGAGGATCACGGTGGTATCCAACACATGTCCAAACAACTCACTGAAGAGCTTCTTCAACCAGACAACTTCACAGGAGGCCATACTAGCAGCTATGTATTCGGCCTCGACGATGCTCAAGTCAATTGATTTCTGCTTCCTGCTCATCCAGGATATCGGAGCAGATCCCAAAGAAAAACAACATCTAAAAGTGCTCTTTGGATCCACCACATTGCCAACCCAATCAACATCAGAATAACCATGCAACCTCACATTTCCAGTAGTATATCTCAGTCCATGAGTGATTGTGCCCCAAAGATATCTTAGAAGATTCTTGGCGGCAATCCAATTTATATGATGAGCTCAACCATGTATTGGCTCAATGTGTTAACGACAAAATATATGTCTGGACTAGAGTTCACCAAGAACATCAGTGCTCCTATGAGTTGACGATACTCATAAGCATTTCCCAATTTAGGTCCAGCAGCAGTACCACATAACTTCTTAAAGTTAAGTTCCATCGGAGTAGTCACAGACTTGTAGTCCACCATCCCAAATCTTTCCAATATCTTCACAACATACTTTCCTTGAGAGAGGAAAATTTCACCTGGCTTTTGCCAGACTTTCAATCCTAGGAAATAGTTCATCGGTCCTAGGTCCTTCACCTCAAATTCAGAAGCCAACTCCCTCTTACATTTGTGAATGAGAGGGTCTGCACCTGTCAGAAAGAGGCTGTCCACATATAGTACCAGAATGAGAGGTTTATCATTTTCAACCTTAAAGTAAAGGTTCAGGTCGACTTCACTTCTAGTGAATCCCAACTTCATCAGATAACTATCGATCCTCTCATACCAAGCCCGGGGTGCTTGCTTCAATCCATGGAGCGCTTGCTTCAACCTGCATACATGAGATTCTTGATCATGAACTTCAAACCCCTCGGGTTGTTCCACATAGACTTCCTCTTTGATTGAACCATGCAAGAAGGCGGTCTTGACATCCATTTGATGTAGGTTCCATCCTTGCGAGGCAATAAGGGCTATGATCAAGCGGATGGTGGTGTATCGGGCAACAGGTGCAAATATCTCATCATAATCTACACCTTCCTTTTGATAGAAGCCTCAAGCAACAAAGCGAGCTTTGAACTTTTCTGCACTTCCATCAACTCCATGCTTGATTTTGTAGAGCCACTTAGAAGTGACAACCGATTTGTCCTGGGGTCTAGGGACCACATCCCAGACATCATTCTTCATAATTGACTCGTATTCTTCATTCATAGCATCCTTCCATACTTATTGCTTCACGACTACTTCGAATGATGAAGGCTCATTTTGAATGATAGTGCTCATGGCGGTCAAATATCCTTGGTACCTATTTGGCTTCTTGCTTTCACGGAAAGTCCCCCTTGGTGCAATGTACCTTTCAACATCTTCGAGAGTCTCCCTAAGCCATGAGGGTCTCCTCTTGGAGGAGGAAGGCTCACGAGGGAGTGGATCAATAAGATCCATAGGTTCATCAACATCATGCATCGTTTAATCCTCTTTTTCACCCTGATTTTCGGTGTCAGCTTCTTTGTCCTTACTTAGGATAGGAAGGTTGTTGATCTTTCTGAGGGCCATATCTTTGTCGAAGTTGACATCATGACTTATCTCAACTTCCTTTTGACCAGCCACATAAATTCTATATGCCTTAGAATTTTCACTATAGCCCACAAAGATTCCTTTCTTCCCAGATGCACCCAATTTGCTTCTTTTCTCTTTTGGCACATGAAAATATACGGGGCTTCCAAAAATTATAAAATGAAAGACATCGGGTTTCTTACTAGTGAACACTTCCTTGGGAGTCTTGGAGCCCAATGCTTGATGAGGGCATCGGTTTTGAACATACACGGTGGTATTTGCAGCTTCAGCCCATAGAAACTTCGGAATGCCTTGATCATGAAGCATGGCACAGACAACTTCTACGATAGAGCGATTCTTCCTTTTAGCCACACCATTCTTCTTGGGAGTGTATGGCATTGTAGTCTCCCTCTTAATGCCAACTTCTCTGCAATAATCTTGGAATTCGTTGGATTCATACTCTGTTCCGTTATCAGTCCTCAATATCTTGATTTTCTTCTCGAATTGGATTTCGATCAAGGCTTTGAAATGTCGGAACCAAGCGAACACTTCATCCTTCTTCTTTAAGAAGTAGATCCAGGTCTTGCGAGAATAATCATCCATAAAGGTGAGATAATATAAGTATCCTCCCAAGGAGTTTACGGGCATCATACAAGATATGTCAGAGTGGATCAATTGCAATATGTCTGTGGTCTTGCTATTACTTGAGGGGAATGGTCCCCTTGTCAGTTTTCCTTCGGCACATCCCGGACATACACCTTCATGCTCTACTTTGAATGCGGGCATACCTATCACCATCTGTCTCACATCGGGTAGGGCCTTATAATGAAGATGGGCGAACCTTCGATGCCATAGTTCAGATTGTAAAGATGTCTCACAAGACATGGCTCCTAATGGACTTCCTCCAACTTGATACAAAGTGTCAACCTTGAACCCAAGAGTAAAAGAATCCTTGAAATTTCTTTTCCAAACACGTACCTTTCCATTGATAAAAGCCACCTTGAATCCTTTATCTTCCATTGCTGAAATGGACACCAGGTTCTTCTTGAGATTGAGTACATATAGTACTTCTTGCAAATGAATAGTGTTACCTTGATTCAATTGAAGGGTAACATTTCCTACTCCCTTCATGGGATAGGTGGCATCGTCACCAAGGATGATCTCCAAGTTTGTCTCCTTTTCTATCAGTATAGAGAGGGCTTCCTTTTATCCGGTGAAGTGGCTCAAGGCACTGCTATCAATCAACGAATTTTCTAAAGTGTTCGGAGGAGAGGCAGTGGAGAGGGCCAATATAAGATGGTACTGTTTTTACTTATTGTTAACAACATTGGATTCATCATACTTGGAGTTCCTTGATTTCTTGGAGGGTCGACCATTTCCTTGATGTATCGCATTCCTTTTTCCTTCGCCATTGGACTTGTTGTTAGTTTTTGGTAGCATAAGAAGTGCTCTAGCCTTGAAAATTGGTGGAGAGACTAAGGCACATGAGTTCTAAAGAACCGAGAAACCGTTTGGTGAAATTCCACCGGGTTAGAGAGATATTAAAATAATTAATATTTTTAATGGAGTTCCTAAGTCTAAACTTAGGAAAATTAAAATATTAATGGGTATTAATCAAAATATGGTTGAGAATGATCTAGAAGGCGGATCAAGTCATGTTTTAATCTTTAACCGTTGATTAGAGACTTAATCTCGACCATTGAAGACTCAACAGGAATAGTATAAATTGGAGGCATGGGGTTCATTTGGAAATACACATAGAGAGATTGACGAAATCGATTTTTTGAGGTGAGAAGTTCTTAGGAGGAAAATCTATTGGGGAGATCTTGCAGCAGAGGGGCAGTGAGAATCTAAAAGGACTTTTTGGAGAATCCTAGCAGAGAGGCGAAGAGAGCTTACAGAGAGGCAGTGTAGTGGCCGGGAGAGCTGATGCAGAAAAGATGCCTATCACGCAGAATCCGGAATTGCCGGGACAATCGGGAGAGCTAATGCAGAGGCAACGCAATAGCTGGGAGAGCTGACACAGAAAAGTTGCGTGTCACGTAGAAGTCGAAACTGCCAGAACAACTGGAATTGCCGGGAATTGCCGGAACAGTCGGGAGCGCTGACGCAGAGGGAAAAGAATGTGACGCAGAGCCAATGCAAAAATAGCTGGGGTTACCCAGTCTTGTGCCTGATCAGCTTGAATTATGCTGGGTGAAGTGAGGTAAAAGTCACTCAGATTTTCTGCCAGTATTTTCTCTGTAAAGGATTGCTAGATGAGCATCTTAGATTTGTATTCAAATATTTCTCTTGCATAATAATAAACCCTCAGAGCTGTTGCACCGGTTTTCCTGCATTGGGTTTTTCCGAGGACTATTGTGTCCAAAAATAAGTGTGTCCTATGTATCTTGTTCTTTGCTCTGTTTTTTGTTTCATGAGATCAAATATTTAATTAGTGTAGGCTGCAGAAGTATATTGCTTCAATATCCAAAAGAATAACTTGATGAATGTAATTTAAAAATCAAGTAGGTGAAGTAGATTTAGATTTGTTGCAGGAGGGGTTCCTTTGAGTCTAGGAATTTTCACATCTGCCATTCCTTTGATCGTTGCTATTGAAGTTGCTCCTGGAGTTGTTATGATTGTCATCATCTCAAGGTGTATCCCTTCTATTAGGACACTCCCTTGCATAGTGGCCAAACTTATTGCAAACAAAGCACTTGCCCTTCCTTCCTTCCTTAGATCCAGGGTTTCCATGGAAATGACCTTTAGACCCTGCGTTATTCCTCCTTTTGGCATGAGCGGAGAATGCAATGGGGCTGCTTCTATTAGATGGCATTTCTTGCTCCACCATTCTTGTTTCTTCTTAAATGCATCTCAACATCAATTTTTCAAACCTTGGAATTCGATCATTGTTGAGTATAATGGTTCTAAATACATACCACTCAGGTGGGAGTCCTCTAAGAGTGGTGAGTGTAAGTTCTCTGTCAGGAATGACTTCTCCAATTGAGAGTAGATCATTGTTGATCTCAGTAATCCTCAAGAAATAGGATTCAATGCCCTCGTCCTTGCCCTTCTTAATATCCTTCAACTTATTCTTGAGAAAGAGAATTTGATTAGCATTACTAACCTTGAACATGCCGACCAACCTATCGTAATCCCCTTGGAGGTCTTCAATTCAGAGATATAGGCCACCAGATGCTTGTCAATGGAATCCCTGATAATCTTCTTCGTTTTGACTTCAGCCTTATTGTTCTTGGTCTTTGCAGTCGCTGGTGCATTTGAAGGAGGCTTAGGGATTTTACCTTGCACATAATCCATCACTTCATTCTCTTCCAAGGAACCCATTGAGTCTTTTGTCCTTGTCCAACTGTCTTTGGTGATTGCTCTCATTCCTTGTTAATTTTAGGCAACAATGGTATGTTCTATGCTATGCTTTAAAGCAATTTTACTTCAATTTCTTTATTAGCCCAGTATCAATATCCAGTTTAGCTATCACATCAACATGATAGTAAAATGTAGATAGAACATAAACATAAACAGTAGAAGACAAGCCAAGACAAGAGGACATAAGATGTGGCACTAGCTAGGGACAAACCCCAATGTGGGGAACCTTTGATCAAATCTTCTTTTAGTCTTCAATAGTTCAATAGAGAGAGATAGTACAATTCACAAATTCTGATGATTTATAACAATGACAAAAGAGCCCTAACCTGAAAAGTCAATGCTGGTCAACAGGGAAGATTTGACCCTCAAAGATTCGGTCAACTTCAGTCAACTTTGGCCTCCAAACAGTAAGGTGAAACAACCCTCAAAACAATCGAATTCTGCCTACTCAAATTCTAGTCAAATAGTCAACCTGCGGTCGGATACCATATTGACTACAACACTTGTCCAATGCTACCAAAACCTAACAAACTCCTCAAAACCCTCCGGGCCCACCAATAATGCAATCCTACTCCTCTGACTTCACTGACATAAGTTCTGGAAATCTCTCCTTATCCCATCATAAGGCAATGCAAAAATTGGGGACATTATAGTCTCCCCTCCCCAAAATTGCTTTTCCTCAAGCAATGTCATCACATGCTGTTGCTCCACAAGTTGATCCAAACTAATACCAGGGTCCCAAATGTGCCACTGAGCCACTCTAGACCATTTTACTACCCTAACACGAATGGATCTCATGATACCAAGGCCCCAAACCATCTTGATCACTGTGAACCATTCCTCGCTCCACTCACTCCACCACAAAGCATAGACGCCATAGGCTCTTTGCATACTGCCAATAAATAGAGCATCTCGATAAAGCAAAATCCCGATCAATTGCTTGAGAAGTTGCTCTATCGGAAAACCAATCCCATGGACCTCAAGATTGAACTCTTGAAGGTACAATACAACTCTTGTTGAAAAGGATTCTTGCTCACATGAACTAACCACGACCTTCTCCTACTGATCACACTGCCATGCTAGCGAGGTTGTAATGAACAAAGTTTATACTCACAAGTTAAATACTCCAGAAATCTTGGAATGTGAAGATCTCCATTGAGGATACAAGTATTCATAAAATATATGAATGAGAATATGATGATGAGATTGTTCCAAATGAGGGCCTGCTTCTATACCTAAGCAGGTACCCCTTCATGAATGGTCATGTCCTTAGACTCTAGAGACATGCTACTTCTATTATAATCATTATTTAATTAATCATTCTTATGATTATAATCATTATTTAATTAATCATTCTTATGATTATGATTATTATTTATATTTATATTATTTTTATATAAATTAGATTCATAACATTGCCTTCCTCTTCAAAAAAGCTTGGTCCTTAAAGCATATTGTTGATAAGGCGTGTCATTTGTTTCTTTATCTTGTAATCTATTCACAACCTTCATAAATCTTCGAGTTGTCATCTTTGATGATACAAGATGTAGGATCCTTTGAGTGATAAATAAAATTGTCGAACTGAGAAGCAATTTTTTGCGAAATCTTGTAGTCACTGGAAACTTGAGATGAATTGTTATCACAAGATTGGATTATGGTGACATTGATATTATTTGGAATATAAGTCACTTGTTTATGGTTTGAGAGATATGGATTTGTAGACTGGTTGAGGTTTTTGCTTTTATGATTTGGGTGTCGATAAGGAGTTCTTGTAATTTGATTTACCCTTATCATGCATGTGGTAATTTCTTGATTTACTTCAAGTATTGATGTTGTTGAATTGGTTACAGATTTTTCACTTGGAATTTTCATCATCTAAATTGCAACATCTGACATGTTTTTACTTCAATTGTTTTGTCATCTTCTTGAGTTGTGATATTGATTGGATCAATATTCGTTCCATTTTCTTCAACTTGGATTGTTACGTTTGAATATTTTGATGCTTCTTTTACAATAAATTCTTCGAATTTGTTCTTCAATGATTCTTATCATTTTTGAGTTTGTTAATCTGAGTAAGCAGGTTTGGGCTATGATTTTTAAGCGTGAAAGTTTCTAAGCTTCTGATTCAACTTCCTTTCGACGTTCAAGCTTCTCTTTTTAAATCTCTAAATTGTTCTAATAATGTTTGATTAAGGTTTTTTAAGCACAAATTATTTTCTTCTTTCTCTGATAGTCTCTCAATGAGCTTCTTTTGAGAACTTTCCTTTTCTTGCTTTAATTTTTGCTTCTTAGCACCGCACTTCTTGATTTGTGTAAGTAATTTTTCATTGTGGTCCTTAAGGCGAGAAGCTTCTTTGTTTTTGTCTGTGATAATCTTGTCAACTTCCTTTTGCATATTTTGCATTGACTTCTGACTTTCTTAAAAGATTATTTTTGTGATATCTTTTATGTTTTATGGTGTTACTGAATTTGGTTTCAATGTAAAATCCTGTAGTGTTATTTTGTTCTTCTTGTAGGAAAATGTTAGAAATTTCTTCTTTGTATTTAGGATGAAGGACCCTAGTGTTTCCATCAAGGGTGAACCCAAAATAATGTCTCCTTCATCACTCCATAGGGATTGAATAGAGAATTGCGATATAAAAGAATAATCCCCAATGTTTAATTGTAAATGTAAATTGGTTATGTCATATTGTTTTTTATCCCAGTGGTCTAATTTTTCGATTCTATTTGACTTAGGAATATCAATTGGTTTGCAAATGTAGGGTTTATATGATTTTTATTTTCGGCAGTAGAAATAAAAATAACAACAAATTTTTTTGCTAGACTCCCTGTAATTCTAAATAACATTGAGGCATAGCTATATGAATTTTATGGAAATCTTCCATTCTTTTCTGTTATAGACTCCATTCTTTTCTCTTCAATGAGTGACTTCATTTTGCGTTCGTTAGCACTTGCAATATTTTACTTAAACTTGGCACCTTTTGACTTGTAATTTGGAGTTGTTTTTTTTAATGTATATTTACCTTATTTTTCGTGTATGCATGTGAATGTACAAATCAATGCACTGATCAATTGAGTGCAAAATTTTCAATTGATGTATGGATCGATTCGATGTCCCAATCAAATAGTTAGAACCAGTGATACGATTTTGTATGGGCAACAATAACCAATTTAGCAACAATTCCCTGGACAACCAAAAATACGTTGGCAAATTACATATGGAAGTGGGGCTATGGAGGATCAAATTATATGATGAGGATTTCACAATGAAAAATACAATGTTTGGTGGTTAAACAAGCACAAAATTAGGGCGACAGAAGAGCGACTGATGGTTGCAACTGTTAAGTTGTTGGATTGCGGAAAGGTGAATGAAAGTGGTTGGCAAGGTAGTGGTAACGTATAGAGCAGGTGGTATGGCAGAGTTGTAGGGTGGCATCAACTACTGTGGTCGCTTGTTGTACGCTGTGGCAATGACTCTTGTTGAGCGTCGACGACTATGCCGCTTGCGATAGTCTGTTGGCCATTTTTTTGTTTTTTGTTTTTTGTTTTGATTTTTAATTTTTTTAATTTTGTTTTTTTTTTTTTAATTTTTTCTCTTATAGCATATTTTTTTTTAAATATATATATATTTTTTATATATATACTTTTTTCTTAATATATATTTTTTTAATATTATATATTCTTTTTTTTAATCTTTCTTTTTTTGGTTCAACTATCTTTGAACTTGTCTTTTGTGTTTTGATTTTTTTTTAAATGTTTTTCCTTTTGATTTTTTCTTAAACTTTTTTTGTTTATATATATATAATGGCCAAAGGCTTGATGGAAAAATGGAGAATCTCCAAAATTGTGTAGAGAAACGCTTTGATCACAACGACAATTAAGTTGATGGAGAGTTGATCGCCAAAGGCTTGATCAAACTGACTCAATGCAACAGTTGAGCGGCCAGAGGGTCAAATAGATTTGATACCAATGTAACGAACAAAGTTCGCACTCATAAGTTAAATACTTCGGAACACTTGGGATAGGAAGATCTCCATTTAGGATATATATATATATATATATAATGTATGAACGAGAATATGATGATGAGATTGTTACAAATGAGGGCCTTGCTTATATACCTAGGTAGGTACCCTTTCATGAATGGTCATGTCCTTGGAGACATGCCTCTTCTATACTAATCATTATTTAATTAATCATTATTATGATTATTATTATTTTTTATATAAATTGTATTCATAACAAAGGTGGTCCATAATATCAATGAATCACTGAGAAGTGAAATGCTCTCCGCAAAACTGAGGGCCAATGGAAGTTTTGAGTGATCTCCCCCTGTAAAAACTAGCTCATACCTAATGATAGTTGAATTGCCAAGCCCTGTAATGCTAGGGTCCCATGCTAATCTCAAAAAGAGACTGCCATGTTGACGTTGTGCCACTCTAGTCATAAGTAACTGCCCATCACGCTCATATTGAATCCTCCTCGCCTAGAATCATATGCCAAGATATCTGTAAGGTTTGATCCCACAACCATGATGCACATCATTCCAAGGCATCTTAGTGAGGTCAGAGTCTACTGGTCTACAACTAGAGTCGATCTTGAGTGACAACAGGGAAAATTTGCATCAACACATGGTGAAGACCTTAGCAATCCTCCATGTGTCAACCCCAAAATGAACTAGATCACTCGTTGTCATATCCCTACTCATCGAGAAGTGGAGTGATCTATCATCCAATTGGATCCTTGAATCCCACAGCTAAATCAGAAGTTTACAACTCCCAATCTCTACTAACTGTTGAATAGTATTGATAGTTGTTGGAACACATGATTTGTTAAGCTTCTTATTCTAGTCCTAGAATTTTTCTTCTTGACATCACTTGGATTTTGGCCCACAACTAGCCAAGATCATGCTTTCATACCACTGTAATATCCCATATCTGAAAGATGCTAACACAACTTGCAAAAATTATATTTTCTCCTTTAGGAATTTTGACAAACACTTTGTGTGCAAGCTTTTCTTTGAACACTTTGTATGCGAAACTAATAAACACTTACATCAGAAATATTTTAAGGCACAACTAGACTTTTATTAATCTGATCAAGAGATTTTAATGAAGAATATCAATCTGAGAACCTATAATACAACTCCAACAAATAACTCAATCAATGCGGCACTCCTATAGTCAACTACTTGACCCTTCTAGAATGATGTATTTGACCTCCACCTGAACAAGCAATTTGGCCCCCAACAATAAACTCGACCTCTCTACAAAGATAACTCGGTTCCAACAAACTTTGCCTCAACAATAAAATTGTCTCCAACAATTAAACACGGAATTGGGTGCAACAAATTGTTGGAAACACTGAGAGGGGGGTGAATCAGTGTTTCATTTACAATTGTTATTTTACTAGTTTTTAGATCACTTATAACCATTACACAAAATGAACAATATAGAACAAATGATTTTATTAATTAGAAATGACGGACTCCAATTCTCTTCTTTACAATATATCAAGTACAATAATGCTTAGGGCTCCAACCCTAGATGAAGACACTAATCTTTAGTCCACCAGGCTCCAACCTGTACTTTTCCAAACATCGAATTGGACTTCACGAGGCTCCAACCTCTAGGGCTCCAACCCTCTCACTGCTACATGCTCCAACCTGGTCTTCTTGAGGACTCCTATCCTCTAGGGCTCCAACCCTATACTTCAATTGTTTAGGATGAGTTTAATAGTTCTTCAAGGCTTTCAATGTTTTCTGCAACAAGCCCTGATATATCTTCACCTTTAACAATGCCCACAATTGATCTTCAAAGTACTTACCTCATCAATGCCAACTTTTTCTTCTTAGAAGGTGTCTCCACAACTCTTCATGTTACCCAAACAAAATTCTTCAAGGTCACATCATGAGGGCTTCATCAGTGCATTATGATCTCCAAGGGTGCCTTCAAGATTGGCTTAAGTCTTCAATAATTCTTTCCCAATATGTCTACACAATATTCTCAACAAGCTTCTTAATTTTGACTTAAAGGGGTCTTCAACAATGCTTTGACTAAACCTTCAAAATAACTTTTCAATCTCAACACAATCCCAGGTCTTCAATGTCCCTTCAACAAGCCTCAAAAGTGCCCAACAAGCCCTCAATTTATGCTTCAAGGAATTCCCAAGGATACTGCTTCAAAGATTGCTCATAAGTTCTTCAAAGGTTATCTAACTCTGCCTTATTCTGTTCTAAAGAGAAGACTTCAACAAGCTTTATTTGTCCAATCCCATAAATCAACACTTTGACCACGACAACTACGACAACTTCGACCACGACAACTTCAACCACGTCAACTGCAACAACTTCGACCACAATAGCGACAACAATTTCGACCATGAAAACTACGACAACTTCGAACACGACAACTTAAACCACGACAACTACGATAGCTTTGACCACGACAACTACGACAACTTAGACAACAACAACTACGACAACCTCTACCACGACAACTGCGACAACTTCGACCACAGAAACTACAAAAACTTCGACAGTCCTAGCTCACACTTGTGGGAGACTATTTAACCCAAAAACAATTCCACAAACTTGTCTTCCTTGCTTTTCTAGGCTGTGACTGCTTCTCTAACTCTTGTCTTGTCTCCACCGAAAAATCTGAGCTCGAATGGACGAATTTAGGTTTATATTTATAGTGCTTTTTCCATATTCTGAAGAGATATGTCTCTTTGCCAAGGGTTATGAGCCTACTCAAGTCAGCTTGGACAGTTTGACAATTTTTGACATATGTTGATTTCAAAAATTGATTTCTCTTGAACGGTAAGGAATTAGGAGGCAAGTGAGTACTCATTGGAAAGCTTATGACCTCCTCTAAAAGATGATATAGTATTCCCTTCAAGATATGACATCTAAAGATGGAAATTTAATTTTTCTTTCATCATATGCATATATTTTCATAACAGCCCTATTAAAGAATTTCTTTTATGGAATTAGAGCATCAAGTGGATTAGAATTTTTTCACTATTTTGACATGCTAGTGCATGTGATCTTCATGCATTAGGATTTTCACAAGGAGAGTCTTCAATAAGGTTAGGGAAACATCACAAAAGGGCTATTCATCCGTCACAAGGGTTAGGACATTTTCCATCTCCAACAATGGCATATTGACATCAATGACAACTTTGACCAACAATCTCCTCCTTTGTCATTGTTGGCAATATTCTCGCCCTTTCAACATTCTCTCCCTCTTTGACATCAATGGCAAATGCGGTGTCCAAGTCCTCCCCCTATCAAGCTTCTTCTTGAAACGTTGCTCCATTGTATTTTCTTCATCAATGATAGTTCTCCATGATAGATATGTTGCTCCCCCTGTCATGGCGATCTTCTTTAATGAACTTGATCCCCCTAAGCCTCTGCACACCTTCATGAAAATGGATGAGGTAGATGATCAACCAACTCCCCTTGCCTGCATAAAGTCCTCTAGCTCTTCTTTTTGCTTAAGATAAGAAAGACAGCTACATTGTGATTAGGTGGAAGACATCTTCAACAATGGTCCATTTGGAGATATTCCTCATAGCACAATTGTTCATGTGTGACTCAACAAGGTTTTCTTCATGGATAGCCTCTGCAAGAATGGTCAAGAATCACGAGCTCCCCCTAACAGTTTGCATGGTCTTTTTGCCAGAATTTCATCCTCAAAACTTGTAATACTATCTCTGCCAAAGATGTACTCATTAGATCAACAACATGAGTTGATGTGTTGAGTGTTAAAGAGATTTTCGGATCTAATTTGCTTTCTTTTCCATACTTGTGTAACTTTCTTTTCTTGCTTGGTAGTCATGGTTTTAGCTTGTTTATACAATCACGAGCCATATGTCCAATGCTATGACATTTGAAGCATTCCATCTTGTTCATGAATGAGGAATCATGACTTCTTATTGCAAAGTTGCTTCTAGGGAGCTGATGTGGACCATTATATTTGTCCCTGTGGTATGCCCTACAATCCTTTTCCATATGCCCAAAATTTGTACAAGAATAACAATAATCAAAAAATATACTTTGGTACCTGGAGGATGGAGATTGCCTTGACGTACTTCTAAAGTCATTTTACGTTGGGATCCTTTGATGATATCCATTACCTCTTGCATTCTTAACACCATTTGCATATCTTCTTGGAGGAGGGTTTCTTCCAATGCCATCTTGACTCTTCTCCTTGCTTTTGCTAGAACTGGGGGCATCAATATTTCTTCTAGGATTTTCCACATCCTTGTTGTTTGAAGCATTAGGGTTTGCATCATTTTTGTTTGAGGGTTCACCCGCATAACCAAGACTTGATTTATTAAGAGGAGATCTTTGATGACTGAAGATGTCATCTAGAGTTTGAGAGCTGTTTAGACTTTTGTTCAAATGATCAACTTCTTTTCTTAGGAGATTAATTTCTTCTTTCATCATCTTGAATTCTTCATCTTTCTTTGCTAGATGATTCTCCATTTCTTCCTTCATCTTGGTTGCTTCACATGATTGGGACTTAAGTGAGGTGATTTCTGATTTTAATTTGGTGATGTCTTCATCCTTTTCTTCTACTTGGCATGTCATGGCATTTCTTTCTTTTTTTTGCTTCATCGACTTGTCCTTCTAGGAGGGTCAAAACTTCCATCACCTTTTTAGCTCCTTGTGCTTGTTTCTTTACTTCTTCTAGTTGAGATTTAAGGAAGGAGACCTCTTCCTTGTGTTGACCAATTTTTCTTTCAAGTTTGTTCAAGTCTTCATGTCTTTGTTCAAGATGGCTTGACAAAGTGTCTTCCCTTTTCTTCATTTTATCCAATCGATTTGTCATGGATATGACTTCTTCATGATGCCTTTTCTTGTTTTGATGAAATTCCTCCTTAAGCTTGGTGAGCTCCTCATCTCTTTTTTGTACTTGAAGCTTAAATAGGTCAATTTCCTTCCTTGTCTTGTCAAGGTCATGGTCACCATCTTTTTCTTGCTTCTTGAGCTCTTTTTTTTCAAACTGCTAATCTCTTTTGGGCAACTATAAGTTTTTCCTTGAGATCTTCTTTGAGATCATCTTCTAGGTCCTCCTTGGTCTTGATGTCTTCATTCTTGTTTTCAACTTCCTTTATGGGTTCTAGATTTCCTTCTTGCTTTCCATCATCTTCATGAATAAAGGTCATGGTCAATGCTCCTTTTGAGTGAAGATCTTGAAGTTTGTCCCACATACCCTTTGGCGATGAACATTTCTCCACTTTGGCCTTTATAGGATCTGGTAGCCCACTCAAGATTGCCTTCATTACTCTTGCATTATATTCCTTGGATTCTTCTTCCATCATGCTTTCAATAATCACTGATTCCCAGACTTCAAAACCTTAAGCCATCAAAAAATTCTTCATTCTTGCCTTCCATATATCAAAGTTCCCATTGAACAATGGAGCTTTCCCAATTTGATTATCTTCAGTTTTCACGGTTGAGGAAGAGACATCTTTAGAAGGATTGGAGGCTTTCTTCCTTGGTTTTTCCATTTGTGTTCCAAGGATCTACCTTCAAGTTGTTAGGCTTTGAGTGAAGGCACTGGCTCTGATACCAATTAGTGAAAATACTGAGGGGGGGGTGGCGCGAATCAATATTTCATTTACACTTGTTATTTTACCAGTTTTTAGATCACTTATAACCATCACACAAAATGAACAATATAGAACAAATGATCTTATTATTAGAAATGACAAGCACTCCAATCCTCTTCTTTACAATATATTAGGTACGATAATGCTTAGGGCTCCAACCCTAGATGAAGACACCAATCTTCAGTCCATCAGGCTCCAACCTGTACTTTGCCAAGCACCGACTTGGACTTCACGAGGCTCCAACCTCTAGGGCTCCAACCCTATCTTCCCAAGGCTCCAACATTGTCTCTATGAGGCACCAATCTTTAGGGCTCCAACTCTCCCATTGGTACAGGCCCCAACCTGGTCTTCTTAAGGACTCTATCCTCTAGGGCTCCAACTGTATAATTCAATTCTTTAAGATGAGTTTAATGGTTCTTCAAGGCTTTCAATGTTTTCTGCAACAAGCCCTGATATATCTTCACCTTCAACAATGCCCTTAATCGATCTTCAAAGTACTTACCTCATCAACGACAACTTTTTCTTCTTAGAAGGTGTCTCCACAACTCTTCATGTTACCCAAACAAAATTCTTCAAGGTCACATCATGAGGGCTTCATCAGTGCATTATGATCTCCAAGGGTACCTTCAAGATTGGCTTAAGTCTTCAATAATTCTTTCCCAATATGTCTTCACAATTTCCTCAACAAGCTTCTTAATTTTGACTTCAGGGGGTCTTCAACAATGCTTTGACTAAACCTTCAAAATAGCCTCTCAGTCTTAACACAATCCCAGGTCTTCAATATCCCTTCAACAAGCCCCAATAGTGCCCAACAAGCCTTCAATTTATGCTTCAAGGAATTCCTAAGGATACTCCTTCAAAGACTACTCATAAGTTCCCCAACTCTGCCCTATTCTGTTCTAAAGAGAAGACTTCAACAAGATTTATTTGTCCCATCCCAATAAATCAACACCAAGACCATGACAACTACGCCAACTTTGACCATGACAACTTCAACCACGACAACTACAACAACTTCTACCACGCCAACTACAACAGCTTCGACTACGACAACTACGACAACTTCAACCATGACAACTATGACAACTTTGACCATGAAAACTGTGACAACTTCGACCACGACAAATACGACAACTTCGACCATGACAACTATGACAACTTCGACGCTTCTAGCTCGAACCTGTGGGAGACTATTTAACCCAAGAACAATTCCACAAACTTGTCTTCCTTGATTTTCTAGGCTACGACTGCTTCTCTACCTCTTGTCTTTTCTCCACCGAAAAGATCTAAGCTTGAATGGATGAATTTAGGTTTATATTTATAGTGGTTTTTCCATATTCTGAAGGGACAGGTCTCTTTGCCAAGGGTTATGAGCCTACTCAAGTCAGCTTGGATAGTTTGAAAATTTTTAGCATATGCTGATTTCAAAAATTGATTTCTCTTGAATGTTAAGGAATTAGGAGGCAAGTGAGTACTCATTGGAAAGCTTATGACCTCCTCTAAAAGATGATATAGTATTCCCTTCAATATGTGACATCTAATGATGAAAATTTATTTTTTCTTTCATCATATGCATATTTTTTCATAACAACCCTATGAAAGAATTTCTTTTATGGAATTAGAGCATCAAGTGGATTATAATTTTTTCACTATCTTGACATGTTAGTGCATGTGATCTTCATGCATTAGGATTTTCAAAAGGAGAGTCTTCAATAAGGTTAGGGCAACATCAGAAAAGGGTTATTCATCCATCATAAGGGTCAGGAGTCAGGACATTTGCCATATTTTCATCAATGACAACTTTGACCAACACAAATTAACTGGGCTTCGACAAATAAACTCGGCCCAATAAATAAACTTGGCCTTAGTAGATAAGTTCAACCCTAGCAAATAAACTGAGCTACAACAAATAAAATCGGCCCCAACAAATAAATTCGGCCCCGACAAGTAAACTGGGCTTCGACAAATAAATTCGACCCAACATATAAACTCGGCTCTTGCTGATAAATTCGGCCATGGCAAGTAAACTATGCTTTGGAAAATATTTTCAACAATGATCCAATCTACAACTTCGACAATAATAACCAATTCATTCCACTGAAGAACAAATAACTTGTAATTGAAGCACAAATGGAAAACTTGTATGATTTTCTCGCAAGCCAACTGGGGTGGCACTCGAAGTCCACCGCAATCCGCTAAGAACTAGCTAGGGTGGCAATTGATGTCCATCGAGTCTAGTTAGAGAGCTTTGCCTGAAACCCTCGAGCTGTTAGGATATTCTGACACATAGGAAATAATTAGGTATAACTTGGTCTAGTGTAGAGTTAGGTAAAGTGTGTTTCTTTACCATGTACGTTTGTAACTTACAATCCGACGGTCATGATATGTTCTAAACATGAAGTGATCCAACGGTTCATTCTCTCCTCGATATTACCAACTCTTGATCCATGGTTTAACACCTGATTGGTCCATGATCTCTATTTAAAGAGCATGGAGGGTCATTTGTAAGGTGACTGATCATGAGAGAAGCTTTTGTATATTTTCTTTCTTTTACATTAATAAACTACCTGAAGTGGCCGCGTTGGTTTAGGCCGTGGACTGTTTCCCTCTTTGAGGGTTTTAACCACGTCAAGAATACTGGTGTACTGATCTGTGATCTGTTTGTGAGCGGTGTCCCTTGGTGTTCTATCTATAGGGAACTAAATTCCTACATGGTACCAGAGCTATTTGAGGGCCGCATCCGTTGGTGATCTAAATCCGAAGTCGGTACAATTGCATCCGGCTGTCATTTCTTAGATCTACTGTTTCTGACCGTTTTCGGGCTGAGAGGACTGCTCTATCATGTTAAGAGCATCTGTTCGAGTGAGGAACCTCTTTCGTTTCACGTGGAAAGGTTTCCGGTAGCCCTAGCTACGTCATTTTTAAGATCTGGAGGTATACAATTTTATTTATTTATTTTTTCTTAAATTTTTATTTATTTTATTATATATTATATATAATATATATATATATATATATATATATATATATATATTATTCTTTTTTCTTCTCTGCAGTTTGGTTTATTTATCTCTTTGTTTATTTCAGTTTATTTATCTCTCTGTTTTTTATTATCGGATCTATACCTTTCATTTCTGCGTATGCTCTTTGTCCCGCGACTCTGTGCGATCTGGGCAAATCAGAAACAGAAATGATGGATTTTTTGATGTGTATGCTCTTTTCCGTCGCGCCTTAGTGTGATCTCGGAAAATCAGAAACATTGAGGAAAATATTTAGTTTCCGGTGAAATCTAACTTCAAGCCATAAGGTTTGGTTTTTTTGTATGTCCGTTTTGGGTTGTGGTTTTTTGTTTTGTAGGCAAAAAGGGCTTTCTAAAGTAAGCACACACTCCAATGCTTCAATGACTAAAAAAAAAAACCCCTTCTTCTTTTCCAAAAATAACTAACCTTTTAAACTAGCTCACTTGGTCCAAAGCTACTTTATGAGAATAGAGGTCTTGGGTTCAAGTCTTTCTTTTTGTTGAGTTACTTTTTCAAAAAGCACATGTAACTTATGTTTTAAAGTTACTTTATGTAAAAGTGTTCTTGTTGACCACTACGTGTCAACTACCTATAAGCAGTACACCCCCTTTTCTTCACAAAAGGGATAGCCCTTGATCGACGTGTCCGTGCCATTCGATAGTCATCGTCGACCTGATCATGTTATGTTGTAGACCCAGTCTGCGGTATAAATTGTAAATAATCTTAGCATATTTGAGTCATGTATGTAAATTGCCCAGGTGGACCTAATTTTCTAGTGATAATCTACGTTACGGAAGGTTTTTTGTCTCACCGATCCATGATCGGCAGAGTTTTCCTTCAACCTAACCCCAAAGCCGGAATGGATTTTGTCATTAGAATCTTAGGGGAATCCTAGTGTGTTGATCTGCTAGATTATGTTTGGTCGCAGAACTGGGTGGTCTATGAGGGTCTATGTCAAATGGGTTTTCCCTCTTAAGATGTAAAATTGTAAAGTTCATGATGTAAAGTGTCTTGAGGGTTAGAAAATGTTTTAATCCCCTCATAAGTCCTAAAGTCCTAGGTCCTAGGTAATTTTTCCAAACGCTAAGTTCGAGGATCCATTTAAAAATAAAAAATAAAAATTGAAAAAAA
>APFE031722446.1:135529-172776 GCA_000404065.3 Pinus taeda
ATTATGAATATGATGCTTCATGAAAGTTGAAAGTTGTTTCATTTCATTTCATTTTATAACATTTCATTTCATGTTAGATATTATTTGTTGTAATGGTTACACTTAGCCTACAAGTACAACTTTGGTGATCAATGATGATAAATGTTATATATTGAATTTTGAAAGCTTCAAATTTAAGATTGATGAATCATGAGACTCAATATGTTGTATGTTACTAACTTGCGGACGTGGTTGATGAAAATTATAACTTCTAGATGATTGGTCTTATATGGTTCAATCTATGTTTTTTTTTATGTTTTTTATATCTAATTCATCATTCTACATATTTTTGTTGACATATATGTATCAAAAATTAAAAAATATAAAAAATATATATATTTTTAAAAATCGCTCCGGGATTCGCTCCCAAACCGGGATCTTTTGAAAATGGTCATTCCCGCTCCTGCTCCCAAGTAACATTGGTCCATGATCTCTATTTAAAGAGCATGGAGGGTCATTTGTAAGGTGGCTGTTCATGAGAGAAGCTTATGTAAATTTTTTTTTTTTTTTTACATTAATAAATTGCCTGAAGTGGCCGCGTTGGCTTAGGCCATGGACTGTTTCTCTCTTTGAGGGCTTTAACCATGTCAAGAATACTGGTGTACTAATCCGTGATCTGTTTGTGAGCGGTGTCCCTTGGTGTTCTATCTAAGGAACTTACCTTGTAAATTCCTACACGAGCTAAACTCGCCTGAGCCACAATCAATTATTGAGAAATAATCTTAAACTAGAATGATTGAGAAATGGCCTTCTCTCTCTTTTTATAAGCTTTCGTTGAATCTTCTCCATCTTCTTAAAGTCTCCTTTTATTATTTTATTAATCAGCCACTTAGTGCATTTTCCTCCTTTTCTCCAAGTGGCTTTTGCCCCTTTTTATTTACCCACTAGATAAAAACCCTTTTTCTCCTTTTATTTAATAAGTGACTTTTTTGTTATTAATTTAAAGTCGCTTCTATCTTTAGAAAATGTTTAAACTGCCACCATGATTACACCAGCCTCCCAAAACCCCTTTTCATCATCCTATCTTGTAGGCCTTTTTGTGCCGATTCCAGTGAGCTATTGCACTAAGGTGTTTCTCCAAGTAATTAGCCTGTTAGTAACTCCGTTTTATGGAAATAGTCGGAATGCAGCGGAACCAAGATCGAATTGTGCATAATTGATCTTGATGATGAAAAATTGCAAGCGATCCTAGTTGCACCCTGTAAAACTCCTAAAAACCCTCCGAGCCGACTAGTAATGGAATCAATGTCACATGGTTTGGGTTCGGCAATGATTAGGTTTGGTTTGAGTTCAATTTTTTTGATGAGGTTCGCCATTGGGTTCGTCTATATATATATATATATAATATATATATTTATATTTAAAATGAATTGTAGGATAAAAAAGTAAGAAATCAATATCAAGAAACATCAAAAATGCTATCACAAACATGGAAACTGCAAGGATAAATTACAAGCTTGAGTTTGGACATGAAGTTATGAGTTTTGATCTATGGACTTGGTCAATGGCTATGAGGTTTGATGAGGTTTTCCAAACTTCAAAAATTTTTTAAGGTTCGCCAAAATTCGAACCTCAAGGTTAAAGTTCGACGAACCTTGTGACATAGAATGCAATCCTACTCCTGTGACCTAGTTGACATAAGTTCTGGAAATCTCTCCTAATCTCATGACAAGGTAATGCAAAAATTGGGGACATTACAAAATCTTTTTGCCAAAACATTGTGTAGTGGCATAGCATGCCATCCCCATTTCGAAAGCTGTCTGCAAATCTGTAGAACCACAAGATTGAGTCATATGTTAGGGATCATTATGGTTGTTATAAGGTTGTGTGCTAGGATTGCGTGGTGCGAACAATTAGGAGGGGTGCTCCTTTGATGTTTGACATGACATAACATCTTCTTAAGGGTGTGACTGTTCATTGGTTATAAAATGCTTGACTTGATCATCTTATATATCACGGTGCTTACATATGCTTGCATTCCTGGTAAGCCTATAAAGAAAGTGTTTCAGGCATGACAAGGGGCCCCATACTTGTCCTTGTAGAATTTTGTGAGTGGTTTTTTATGGGGCAACCTCTGATCCAATGCATCAGTTCTTATTTATCTTGAACCAAGTTCCTTTTTTCATCTTGTTTGTTTTTCTTGTCAATCTGCTTATGTCTAATTCCTTATAGTGGAGTATGGCATGACACATATGCTTCATCTCTTTTCATCCGATTTCTCTTCCTTGGAGATATGTAAAGAGGGAAATATGTTGAGTGCTAATATACCTATTATTGTTCTCAGGAATGTTTGGATTATAGGATTCAATGCTTCTGCTAGTTTTAGCTACATATTTTATGCCTTTCGTTGAGATTATATGTCATACCCAGTTTAGTAGTGTATGAAAATATTTTAACTCATCTTTGTTCTTGTTATCTGGTTGACAGGTTGTAGTATGAGGTCTTAACTTTCCCTCTATTCTGGACATTTTATTCCCCTGCATTTTCTTCCTCTATACCTTAGACCCATCCAGCCAATTGTTTCATGGAGACAAATCAAATTTCACATATCTTTGTGTATAGAGTCTTCCAGATGAATCACGAACAAATTTCTATTATCTATGTTTCGGACCAACAAATGTGGTCTATAGTTGTGAAATTCACATATCTTATTAGTGTCTTTAACTGCATTAATACTTTACAAAGAAAATGGAGGAATTCTTTAACAGGTTAGATATTTATAAAGTAAGGCTCTTGTGACATAATGTTTCCATAAAGGAAAGGGTGGTTCACAAAAGAATGTTCTAAACGGGAAGTAATTTGCATGTCTATGAGAAATTGGGCTGTCTACTGCAGAATGGAATTCTTCTAGAGAAAATATAAATATCATGTGAGACTGGACTTCTGGGTGTAGCTTTCTTCTGAAGTTTGTGCTATTATTCATATGTGCTTTTATGTGTAGTTCATTTCCAGTCATGAGGAAGAGTCTCCTTTTCCTTTGCATATTTTGCCCATATTTTTGGATGTATATGTTTGAAGCACTGGATTCGCCTTTGTCTTGGTAATTGATTTTGTGCAAAGACTGAAAGGGATTTGGCATTTTCTTTTCACTTACGTTATATATTTACCTGGGTTCAGCTTACAAGAAACCTGTGTTGCTATGGAACATCATAGAATAATTGTTTTTTCTCAATTTTATCACAGGGCACACATGTTTCTCATTTTTATGGTCTTCATTGCATTGTTGTCTTTGCTCTGCTCTTTCCTCCATCCTGAAAATGTTTAGTTTTGAATCTATCACAGGTATCTTTAGATCTAGTGAAGAGTTTATATGCAAAGTTCATTGATTGGGATTTGCAAATGTATGATGAAAAGAGTGATACTCCGGCACATGCAGCAAAGTACGTCATTCTGCCTCTAAGATATATGAGTACATTTTAAGCCTGATAATTTTATAATTGATGCTGGACAAAGAAGCTTAGATGCAAGTTCCCACACATGCAGATAGTTTGGTTTTTAGTGTCCTTTATTGGCATTTCTATTTTATCCAAAAATGACTTGCAGTTTGGTGTTTGCAGTACTGGGATAAATGAAGACCTTGGCCAAGTGGAGTATATTTTAACTGATAAAACTGGAACACTTACTGAAAATATTATGGTTTTCCGGCGATGCTGCATCAATGGTGTCTGCTATGGAAATGAAAGCGGTGATGCTTTAAAAGGTGGCATTTGCATTGATTTTATTGCGGCTGTTGAAGTTACTAGCAATACTATTCAGTCCATTTTCTCCAATTCCTTTTTTGTTTTAATAGTCTTTTTTTTTCTTTGTAGAGTAGGACCAGGACTATCTATTCATATCCACAGGGAAATCTACATTCAAACTGAGCATTTGGCTGAGTAGACCCTGGTCACTTTCTGAGACAGTAGTCTTCCTAATTTAAAAGCTTGATAAGATACATGATAAAAAAAACTAAAATCGTCTGTGTATATCTAAACACGAGTTGCACGTGCGCTAGGTCATATCATGTATGAGCATGTTTTATTTTTGAGTCTAGTGAAATAGAACACACTTCGTAAAAAGAGGCAGTTGGCCAGGAAAGCTGTGTAATCTATTCTTTTATGAGTCACAATGTTAATTTTAGACTCGAGAGCAAATACATTGACTGCCTTTTGGCTTTCCCAGAAAAGTTTTTGAGCATTGCTTATTCTAGAGCCCATGGTTCTAGCCTTTTCTTCAGGGATCTGGTTTGTAGTGCAAGGTTCATAGTGCCAGGTGACTCTCCTCCAGTTAGACTTTCACCTGTTGCAATTTGATGCCCATGAACCCCACCTCATTAGAAACTTGATAATGATGTATGCCTGTAAAAGCAACAATTTTCTTTTCTACCACATGGATGTCCTCCATGCCAAATCCAGGTAGTGTACCGGGGTCCTATATTTTCCAAAAGAACATTGATCCCCCCTTTTTTCAAGTTCTTTTATGTTTAATGAATGCTCCATATCTGACATCATCCCCTGTATTAAGGGTCTTATAGGCGAACTCGAGGAATGGATTATTGGAGTGAAACAAAAACTTCCCCTATTTTCAAATAACTGTCTTTTGCAAGGACTGTGCATGCAAGCTACTGTCCATACCGATACTTCTAATGTTTCTTTTTTTTCAGATTCTGATTTGGCTCGGGCCATTGCAAACAAGGTCCCTGAAGTTGTTAAATTTCTCACAGTTATGGCGATTTGTAATACTGTTGTGCCTCTTAAAAGGTAGTTGTAAACTTCTCAATCCATTTTTATGTTCTGGTTATACTATAAAACATAATTAATTTTATGTGGATGCCTTTTCTTCTTTTCTACTTTATTGATAGGCTTAGCTTGGTGATGTTGATTTGGCGCCTGAGTATCTTAGATATTTTGCAGTGCTAGTGGTTCAATATCCTATAAATCACAGTCCCAGGATGAGGAGGCTCTTGTCAATGCTGCTTCTTGCCTGCATATGGTTCTTACCAGTAAAACAGGAAATTTTCTTGGTATGCACTGATATTAGTATATTCTAATTTTATGGTAAAAGTATGACTTTACAGATTTGTAATATTTTTCAGTGATAAAATGTGTTATCCTCCAATTTCTTGTGCCAGCAGATTTTTTCTTTCCATGGATTGATATGCCTATGTCTCAACTAAATGAATATAACTGCTGTTGTTCCATGACTTATTATTTGCTTGACTTTACTAAACTTGTTCCCCTAGTTCTTGGAGTTAGGAATTCTATGGATTTTTTATCCTAGAAAACATGGGATCTATGGAAAGGTTATGGCGCTGAGAGTTTTGAAAACAAGGATTTTCTGGAGTACTCTTAGTCCTGCTTACTATTTGACTTATTTTTTTGCCATTGTATGTCTTGCAGATATAAATTTCAATGGCTTGGTTCTGCAGTATGAGATTTTAGATACACTGGAGTTCACTTCCGATAGGAAACGCATGTCGGTGGTTGTCAGGGATTGCCAGAATGGAAGGATAATGCTTCTGTCCAAAGGAGCAGATGAAGCAATCTTTCCATGCATTTGTGGTGGTGAGCTATCCTTCTTGTATGGTAGACATGCTCACAGCAAACATAAACTTTGATATGATTTATAATAAAGAAAACTCCTTTTAGGTACAGGAGCACATTTCCAATCGAAGTGTTGATCACTCTATGCAAATTTAAGAATGTGTGTTTACCATCACTTGCTCTGTTTCCTATGAAAATATCTTGAGTTTGAACAATGAAAACATACATTTTCTGACTGTATATTGCACTGTTCATTCTGCAGCTAATTAAATAGGTTAGTTTTCAATCTTTGACATATTCTTCTTCCCAATGGATATTGCAAATGGAAGTGAAGAGGCCCTCGGGTGTAACTCCTTCATATAAAAACCAGACTGGTCAAACATATTTAATAGATGTTAACAATTTAGTGAAATAATTGCATTACAAAGAATGTCCACCACTAATCCATTTGCCTGTTGGAGATAAATTTCCTGGTTTTGTCTTTTGAAATCATTGTGAGCTCAATCCATATTTGTGTTTGCTATTCAGCTAAATTGTAGCTAACGTTACTATTGGAGTATTAAGTGAGTTAAAAATCAATATTTCATAAAGATCTCATTAGTGTTAATTTGCTAATCAAGGTATGGTCAAGCTTATTCAAGGCTTGATAGAGTTTCTCAATCAAGGTATGGTCAAATTTATTCCCAAGAATGCCTCTAGAGATTCTATTGGAGGTTGGTGGCCTATCACTTTGCTTATAATTGCTTATAAAATCATGGCTGAGGTTTTGGCCTTAAGGATACACTCAATTGTGCGGTATTTGGTGTGTTAGGATTAGATTGGTTTTGCAAAGGGGGTTTCATTCTTGGCACTGTGCCTTCAGCATGGGAGGTGTTTCTGCAAAATCTAGTTGGCCTGGTGCAAAGCCTCATTGGGAGAGGAGCCAAACCTTGTGGCAACAATGAGGAAGAGTTGCCATTGTCACCTCATCAACCTTCCTTCTGCTCTTTAGTGGGATTTCAACCACAAGGGATGCTTCCCTATATCCCCTGTAAGGATATTCTAATACTAGTGCTCAAGATGATTTGTTTTTGAAGGTCTAAGGATGGATAGATGGCTTGGCAAGGCCAAATATGACGAAGGTATTCAATGCTAGGGTTCAAGCACTTTAATCTAAACCAGTGAATGTGCTGCTATAAGTTTGGGTTTGAATAATCTTCAATAGTAGGTAATGCAATGGCATATAGCAGCCTAAGAAAAGCCCTTCCAATGGTCTCCAATAAGAAAGAAGCAAGGGCTTCAAATAGAGATTATGGCTGAACTAGCATAACCAACTTTAGCGCTGTTGGATCTATGTAAACAGCAAAAATAGAAGGTAATGTCAGCCCTCCTAGGGCATGTAAGGTTATCCACTATGCTAGATTTTACTTGTGTATGAATTATAGAGTAATGTTGCATGAAGTGGGTGTGTTTTTGAGAAGCGAAGCGTAAGAAGTGTTATTCCCCAAAAGTTCTCGATAGTGAAGCGTTCTAGAAGCGTCTATGCTATATATATATATATTAAATAATATTATATATAATATATATATATATATATATTATATAATATATATTAAATAATATATATAGCATTATTTTTATATTGAAAAAATACATCCAAAATCTCAACGTTGCAAAATATACGAAAACATCCATATTTATACATAACTCAAGATAGAAATGGTATCCACAATACATTAATGATTACTTATTTGATCATCGACCATCTAGAATAGAGAATTTTATCAATTACAAACAAAATTACAAACTTAATTTTTTTTAAGTCATATAATAGAAAGTAGACCATTAATGTATGGAATGAAATAGGTTATCTAGCAATTGCCAAAATGACATGACCAAATAGTTATGTTAACAAAATAGGTGTTATGAATAAAATATATATAAATAAGATAATATAAATAATGATGATAATTGTATAATAATTTGTTAATTAGTAATTAGTACTAGAGAGGCATGTCTAAATGGGACGTGACCTTCCATGAAGAGGCACCCGCCTAACCTGCGTAGTGTATATAAGTAGATCCTCACTCTCATTTGTATCATTCTCATTCATACATTATAAATATATATTCTTGTATCTTCAATGGAGATCTACATATTCCAAGTCTTCTGGAGTATTTAACTTAAGTACAAACTTTGTTCGTTTCATTTGGTATCGGAGCTGTTCGATCCTCTGGCCGCTCAGCCACTACACAACGCTGTGTTCTTCGATCTAGGTCTTTGACCGTTAGATTCGTCAACATTGTTGCTGTTGAAGCGTTTCACTACAAGAATTTGGAGTTTCTCCATATTGCCATTTATACCTTTGGCCATTTAAAAAAAAGAAAAAGAAAAAGAGAATTTAATTAAAAAAAAAAAAAAATTCAAAAGAAATATTATATTAAAAAAAAAGGAAAAGAAAGATATAGTTAAAAATAAAATAAAAATAAAAAACTGAGGCAAAAAAAAAGTCTAAAAATGTTTTAAAATATTATAATAATAATAATAATAATATAATAATAATATAAAGGAAGAAAAAGAAATTAAAAAATAAATATACATTAAGAAGAAAAAAAAGAGTATATATTTTTACAAAAAATTTAAAAAGGGAAAAAAAAGGAACATAGTCGTTGGGCCGCACAACTCCCCTCTCTGTTGTTGACGCCCAATAGCACTGTCGCCTGACCATTTGCCTGGCACATGCCATATCTGTTGAACACCACTCAACCCGATACGACGATAACTTGTAGATCTCAGCACTAACGCTGTTGCCACCATCCCAACCATAGCGGCTTCCTCGGCTTGCCGGTTTTGCCATCGACCACAACATTCACCAGCCACCGCTCTCATAACAATAGACACCTCCCACCTGCAACATTATCCAAACAACCAACCACTGCTGCGACGACACGTTGACTCTTCCATGCCACCACCGCTTTATCCGCTGAGTTCAGGTAGCCATAGCGTCCAAACACCACCTTTCTGCCTCCCCCATCTGCCAGTCGCATTTCATCGTGCACACTCAGTCCCTGCATTTCTTGTCGCCCACCCTGCTCCATTGCAGTCGTTCAACAACAGGCCACACATAGTGACAAGCCACAGTCATTTGTTTGCCGTCTTTCAACCTTCCAGCCACCATTACTTTTGCCTTGAGCCTTTCGTTGTTGCCGCCAACAATCCAAAATGCCATCGTGCAACTGGCATCATGTTACAAATTTTGTTGTTCTCTCTCCTCTGTTCGTGCAATAGATATTAACCACCTGTTCAAATCGTTCCATGAGAAGGGAAGGGTCGTGACTCTTTTTGTGACCTTTTATGCATGTTTAATTCAAGGTTTAATTTAAAGTTTAAGCTACTAAAAAGGTCGAAAGTTATATATATATATATATATATATATATATATATATATATTATATATAATTATATATATATGTAAAGGGACAAAAAATTATTATAATAAAAAAAAGGGGCCTTTTTTTGAAAATATGAGGAAAGGTTCCACTAAAAGAGATAAGAGTATTGAGCTTATTTATAAAGGCTTTGAGTAATTTAATATTAGGAAATAAAAGGGCAAGTATTATTAAAAATAAAAGGTGAAAACTAAATTGAAGGTTTTTAAAGGAGAGAATTATTACATATTTATTATTAAGGTTTTGAAGGGTTATTGTTAGGGTGACTAAAAATTCACGTGGCCAAATACTCACTAAAAGACAAAAGTGAAGAAAAAGCAAAAAGATGGCGTCACCAAGAAGCAATGGTTTTTTTTCAAAATCTCTGTTTTGTTCAGAGGGATATTCTACTTGTCAAGAGTCATTCCGAAATTAAAATTTGGTTTGCAAAAAATGTTACAAATTTTTTACCTTAGTTGAAACTCTAAGTGATGCACCAAAACAATCAATCGCAAGAGATATAGAACAATTAATGGCAATATTTAAGCGACAACATGCAAATTTTAATGAGGAGACAAAGAAATTGGAATCCAAATTGCAAGTGGAATGCTCATCATCACTCCTACAAAATGATGTAATCTAGTGTACCGAGAAAGTGCAGTTGGAAGATCGAGAGAAAGACAAAATAACCAAACTTCGGCAAAACAAAAAGCATTACAAAAGGAATATGAAGATCTTGCGGATATGCATTGGAAAGAAGTAATGGAAAAGGATGAAGAAATTTCTCGCCTCAAGGACCACGTTGAAAAATTAATTTGCACAAGTCAAGAAGACTAAGGTCACAAAGAAGGAACTGAAGAAGCACCTATTCGAACAAGAAGAGGAAAATTTATCTTTAAAGAACCTTAATAAAAATTTATTAGAACAAATCAAAAGTTTAAAAGATGAAGAGAAGGATATTAAGGCTAAAGTCAACAATTCAAAAAACGAAGAACTTTCACGTCTAAGGAATAATAATCAAAACCTTCTTACGCAAATAAAGAAGCTTAAAAGTGACAAAAAGTTGCTAAAAGACAAGTTAGAAGAACTTATCATGAAAGAAGTGTCGAAGTCGTCAGTCCAAGTGGAAGAAAGAGGAATAAATAACGATTCAACCAATATCACAACCCAAGAAAAAGACAAGCCAATTGAAGAAAAAACACACTTAGATGTTGCAGTCCAGACGATGAACATCCCAAGTGAAGGTTTTCTAACTAACTCAACAACACCGTAACTTGAAGTAAATCAGAATATTGCCACATACATGATAAAGGAATCAAACCAGAAGAACTCCCTATCGACATTCGAATCACAAGAGTAGACAACTCAATCAAACTGCATATTTGTATCACTTAGATCAGAAACAACAGACTTTTGTTCTGAAGACTACTAATGTCAGTGCAATTCAGTTTGTGATAAAAGTTCACACAAAGTATCCAATAACCGTAAGATTCTGTAGAAGATTGATTTAGGTTGGTCAAATGCATTCTCAGTCCGACAATTTTTGCTTATCACTAAGATAAGATAAGATAAGATAATTTTATTAATGTCCAACGAATGACCACAAAGTAGGTCAAAGGGACTGTCAGTTACAAAAAGGGGTCGTGCCCAGTAGGAGAACCAAATGGTTTCCTTATAAAGACAAATACTGAAAGAAAGATAAAAAATAAAAACGAGGCGGGTCGGGGAGAGCGTATGGAGCTCCGATCCCGGCCTCGCCGACTGAACTCTAGACTGCGTCGTAGGATCACTGGGGAAGAAAACCCTGGGGACGCGAATGTGGGAGTCCGATTCTCCTAACATCCGAGGTCGAGAGAGGAGAACTGTGGGTAGTTCAGTAAGGTTTGCTGGTTTGAAATAGTGTTCACTGGTTGCCTCCCATTGTGTTGTCTCCTTGATCTAATGACTCTGGACTGCCTCGCGGGGAGATGTCTGGCGCGGTTCTGCTGCTGGGTCCTCGTCGGCAAGGGGCTTCTCCTCTTAACTGAACGAGGGTTTGTCGATATATGTGAGCTCACCTGATCGGTATCTTCGCTGGTTGATCTCTTAACTCCTCGGGCTGAGGGAAGTGTACTGAAGAAAGAGGTGATCTGACGAGTAGTGTTGGGTCGGACGGGAGGCTGAAGGATATGCTCTCGATGCTTAAGAGTCTCCTGGATGTAAAGTGTGACACATCTCTGGTCCGTGTAGTTGAAGAAGCTGGAAAGAGTATTTGGTCCTCTGAATAGACAGTGAAAGCGACCTCTGATCTCATAATATATCGGACACTTGAAGATGAAGTGCCATTCGTTTTCCACCTCCTGTGTATGGCATAGCCGGCAAATCCTATCAACTCTATCTATCTGGTGGTCTATCTCTACCCGAAGCCTGTGTGATCCAACTCTGAACTGTCCGAGGGGAATCCGGAGAGCATGCATCCAATGTCGAAGTGTATACTGGGGGCGAACTATAAGCCCGTTTCTGATAATCAAAAAGTGCTCTGCATAGAAAGCCATTTTCGGACGTAGCCCCCTCGGGGGGTCAATCCACGTGACCTGGATAAACTGTCTGTAGATGTCTTCCTTGATGATCTTATTGAGTTCCTGCTTGGAGGGGAGTCCTCTGGGGGCGTTCAAGGAGTATTGAAAGGGGGGGAGGTGGTCTATGTGGAGTCCTACTGCCTTGAGGAACTTTGAGACCCCTGTATACCAACATTTGGTTTTCCCTGGTTGTGTGCGGTTGATGTCCTCAGAAGAGCAGTAGGCTAGATAAGGGTACCTGTCACGCCCTTTCAAAGTGTCTGCGAAGCTCCGGACTCGGTGGAGAAGGGAGACCAGTCTGAAGGCTGTCTCAAGGCGGAAGGGCTGTGCACCAAACTCGGCCAGAATGATTTGTTGTGGGATAGTACACTTGCAACGAATAATGCGTCAGAGGAGAAGGGTTTGGACTCTCTCAACTGACGCCCAGTCTGACTCCAGCAAGGAAGGGCCCCAAATTTCCGATCCGTACAAGATTGTGGGTCGGATCAAGGTGTCCATAAGGCTCAACTTTGACGAGATGTCCTGGAAGTGATGGCGAAAACATTGTCTCTCCAATATGGCTAGAGAGCCATACCCCTTATTGATCCGAGGTTGTAGAGCTGGATGCATACTGAATCGGGGGCCCGAAAACTATACTCCCAAGTATGTGTAGCTATTGGTAATCTCCACTGCTTTTCCCTTGAAGAGGAATTGGAGATCCTGAGACTTTTTCGTCCCATTGAAGACTATTACTTTTGTCTTACCCAGGTTCACTGTCAATTTCCGTAGATTGCAGAATACTGCTAATGCATCCAACTGTCTTCTGAGCCCTTCTGGTGATGAAGATATAAGTGCAATGTCATATGCAAAAAGTAAGATATAGATCAAAACATGATGAAGATAGCAACCATCAGACTCCTGTATGTGTTCCCGTAGAAAGGCTTCGAGCTCATCAATATAAATCCCAAAAAGGGTGGGGGAGAGTGGGCACCCCTGCTTGACTCCAATCGTGCTCCGGATGAATTCAGATAGCCCCCCTACAGTGCAAAGACGGCCTAGTACAGACTCGTAAAGACGCATAACAACAATCAGCTGGGAGTGTGAGGTACTGATGTCTTTGAGTCGCTGAAGAAGATCCTCTCTCGGAACTGAATCAAATGCCTTCCGGAAGTCCACAAAGCAGCAATACACCTTCGAGGACCGGTGGCGTGCTTCCTCGATCACAGCACGGAGTGTAAAGATGTGGTCAATGGTCTGGTAAGAGCATTATATCAACTTGTATCAACGAAGATGACAGTCCCGAGACAAGAAGACATTGGAAACAAAAAGAAAGATCAAGCCTTTTCATCAACAAGCTTTGAGGACAAAGCTTTTTGAGGAGGAAGGCAATGTTATGAATAAAATATATATAAATAAGATAATATAAATAATAATGATAATTGTATAATGATTAGTTAATTAGTAATTAGTATTAAAGAGGCATGTCTAAATGGGACATGACCTTCCATGAAGAGGCACCTGCCTAGGGTATATAAGCAGGCCCTCACTCCGATTTGTATCATTCTCATTCATACATTATAATATATATTCTTGTATCCTCAATGGAGATCTACATATTCCAAGTCTTCTAGAGTATTTAACTTAAGTACGAACTTTGTTCGTTCCAATAGGCCATCTAAATACCACAATATGAAGACCAAAAGGTCCAAAACTAAGTCACCTGACATGGGGACACAAGATGCACAGGACATGCAAATACAAAAGTTTGACATGGGACACAAAGACCCTCCAGAACATGACACGTTATATATATATATATATCTTAAAACATTTAATAGATACACCATATTATGATATTACACTATTTCTCATGATGATACAAACTCAATCATACATGTAGATTGTAACATTATGCATACAATCATGATTATTGAAGACTATTAACATATGGAATGAAATAGGTTATCTGGCAATTTTCAAAATAACATGACCAAATAGTTATGTTAACAAAATAGGACATCTAAATACCAAAATATGAAGACTAAAGGTCCAAAACTAAGTCACCTGAAATGAGGACATGAGACACATAAGACACACAAATATGAGAGTCCAACATGGGACACAAAGACCCACCAGAGAAGGACACATAAGACACATTATATACTATATATATTTAAAAAGTTAATAGATACATCATATTATGATATTACACAAATTCTCATGATGATACAAATTCATTCATACATGTACATTGTAACATTGTTGCATACAATCATGATTATGCATACAATCATGATTGACATTATGCATACAATCACTTACTACTACATCAATGACGATAAATTGACATTGGACTATAACAAGAAATTAACCATAAACTGCAGTTTTCTCATTAAGTCATCAAAATCAAAATGTATTACATGGGTGCTGAGTCTTGAGGACTCTTGATTGGGAATGCTAATGGAAAATAGCAAATACAAAACATGGCAGACACCAGAACCCGAAACCATAGAACAGGAAGAAAGAATATCATATGTTGTTGCCAGCAGGCTATAGGCTATGCTTATAGCTCATCAACATCAAAATCAACATCAATACCACCACTGTTCTCTTTTGCATCCTCCTCCTTTGTATCCAATGTAATCTCTGCATCTGCTTGCATGGAGGATGACCCTCAAGAGTATCACCATCATCAAAAGTGATATGCTCTAGCACTGGCTTATTAAGATCCAAGTTGGCCAATGCCAACTCAACATTTGTTAATTTGTAATGTTCCTAAATAGGAATACATGTGATATAAAACAAATAAGGAAGGGAGCTGGTCCCTCTTCCTTCCCCCTTAAACCCCCTTCCTTTCATTAATGGTAATGGTAATGGCACCAGGAGGCTCTTCAAGGCCATCGCTAGCTCTCAGAAGAATTTCATTCTCTTCGAGCAACCTGAAAATTACGTATATAGTGTGATAAATTTCATTCTCTGCAGCTCCTTACCTACGCTTCTGGTTTGGGACCTTCGCTATTCGGTAAGTAGCTCTTCGAGAATTGCATTATCTTAGTTGAAGCAGATCAAAAGATACAGATAAAACGGAAAGGAGGCAATCTCTCAAAGGAAAAGCTAAAGCGTTCAGGTGGGCAAGGTCTGTGCAGCAAAATATAAAAACGAAATACACATTAAACACCCATGGAAATGCTACAAATAAGGAACTACTGAGCCATTTTATTACTTCTTTGAGGGAAAAATACAATGGATAATAGAATGGTGCACCTGGGCTTGTCTCAATCGACAAGCATGACCAAACCCAGGTGAGAGAATGGCTGATCTGATGACTGCTCCAATTGCTGCACCAATCTGCACTGCGTTGCCCAAAAAACTGCCTTTTTTCTAGGTTTGGATGGCTGAAAAGTCCACTTCCTGTGCCCCAGAAAATTATAAGCTTTTAACACTGGACTCCTTGGCCTAACCCAAAAAAACCCACGAAGGAATTTCGCTGATTTAGACTTCTGAAATTTGACCACCTTGGAGCCCAACTTCAGCTGCAACTGCAAAACTCGGCCTGCTGGAAACTGCCTGTAAATCCTCCCGGAAATGGTCCCAAAGTGTTGGGCTGACCCCTAAGCTCCACGAAAATGCTGGACTGGCCCTCTGCGCTATCCTCAAGCCCAGTAATTCGAACTGTTGGGATGCTGGTTTTGTTGGCTCCAAAACTCACAAGAAATGCTGGCCTACTCCTGCTCTCCCTATCCTCTAGCTCTCCTGGCAAATGTTTGATCAATGGTAGCTCCAAATCCTCCTGCGTATTCTCTAGCTAGCCAAAAATACACACTCCTTGTTTGTGGTTGAATGGTAGTGCTATAACACATTCCTGGATCTCCTAAAATGATTATGGAATTGCCTCCCTAGGGAGGGCACGGAAGGTCCCCCGAAGGAAAGGTTGAATCTCTTGCTCAAGAGATTCGTGGCTAAACATCGGGTTGACTCAGCTAAACAACAAAGCGAACAGTCAAGTAATTTTGTTTGCAAGGTGTAAGAATTAATTTGTTGTACTTGTTTCCCGTAGGCAGTCCTTGGCTGCAAAAACTACGCAAGGAAACCAACTCAACCAGCCTTTAGGGTCAAGTTGGCCCTTGAACCAGAGGGGGCTCCCTCAGTGTTATGAGGCTTTGTTTAACGTTGTTCACCTGTCACTGAACAACAACCTTTGAAACACAATGGCCAGATTTATGGTTTTAATTGGGGGTGGTAGACGATCAATGACAATTCCTATTTATGATTTAAAGGCTCTCTCATAGGGTTCCCTTTGAAAGTGTCAGCTTCCAGCCTGGCAGAAAGACTTGATTTGTATAAGAATTTGACCGAAGAATGTAAGGAGATTCCTAATAATTGAGTAACCAGACTGATTACTTAACAACTAGGAAGATTTGGATGCATGTAGAAGATTTCTATAGCCCAACAAAACAGATTTAAAGGGAAACAAAATGGCTAGACTGAAACCAATTCTAAGAAGAGCTATTTCAGACAAATAGCCTAATAAGCTAATCTCTTTTAATGGCTGCCAGAAAGCACAAAACAAAAACCAGTTAAAGAGGAGTTATGATGAACAAAGAGTCCAATAAACAAATCTCTTTCTAAAGATAATGATTTTGTAGACCTTCGTATAAACACTTTTATCATGTGTAGAAATAAGATATGAAAAACTGGAAAAACATATTCGAAGCACAAAATTCTGTCAAAACTAGAGTTGTAAGGCTTTCATTAGAAAAACTACAACATAAGCTTTATTTGAGAGTTAAGAGTTTTGGCATCAAAAGCCCACCCATATTACTTCAATTGATGAAGTATTTATACAATTTCCTCACAAAATATCTTGATAAAAATATCAAGAGCTATTACAAATATTTGAAAACTGTATTAAAAAAATAGAACACAAATAAATGTAACTAAAACTATTTGAAGAGTTCTTGTACTATCCTTGAGGATTTCTGTTGATAAAGAAGAGAAATTCGAATCTGATTGCAACTCATATTTGATGAGGTGGCCTCCAAGTCACTAACTCTCTTTGAGCTTTTTCCTCCCGAATTTCTGAAAAATAGGGTCCAGTCATCCCTTCAAATATCTCAATCCGTGCTAGCTGTGTGAAAATTGAGAGAGGTTATTGTAGTATAGTATCTTAGGAACAAAAACCTCCTCCTATTTCCCAAGATTCATCTCTTATTATCCACAATAGTTTATGCAAAAAGGTGGCTTAAACAGGACATTGCACAGTCGGAAAAATAGGCTAAATATGATGAGAGTGTATCTCCCAACCCCTGACACCTGTATGAAACGTGAGATAGGCTTTTGTATTCTGGAATATTATGAACCAAAACCTCTTCCAGTTTCCAAATATTCATCTTTGTTTAGTCACAATATCCTCTGCAAAAAGGTGACTAAAGCAGGAAATATTTGGAAAACATGCCTTCAAAGATGCATTTGCATCTCCCAATCCATAATAGGTGTTACAAAACTGAGAGATGTTTTTGTACACGAGGATGTTATCAACAAAAACCTCTTTCAGTTTTTGAAAATTCGTTCTCAGCAGTTTGTAAAACAAGTTTGAATTTACTTTATTACATCATTTAATCATGTTTAAATGCATGATTAACTAAATCAACCAGCTAATGAAACTTAAATTTACATTTTGAGGGTGCATTTACTCTTGCAGACCCATTTATTATTTCTAAACTACGAAAAAGTATTATATCAACAAATTTAAATTATCAAAACTAATCATGTTACAACAAAATCCAAATGAGAGCTTCTTCCTCCTTTTAACTCCTTGGGCCTTCCTTGCCTCATGTGGGCCCCTCCATCCAGCGATTCGACTTCTCTCCAAACCATTCGAATGGCCTAGTTCGAATTCACATGTGGGTGGCCCCCACATTCCACTAGCAGCCAAATAAAGTCGAATTTCCTCCTAAGTTCGTAAGTCGAAAATCCTGGGTTCTCTTCCTTAGCCAAAATTGTGCAAAATTGTGTAGCAACACCCTGTTACAAATTTATTTGAGAAGGGACATGACAATCCTCCCCTCGCAAATGTTGCTTGCCCTCAAGCAGGCTCAAAGCTGGGTGCTCCAAAATATGCTCACCCTCCTAGGTGGCATCTTCATCTGGCAAGTTCTTCCAACGCACCAAGAACTCCCTGATGGTTCTACTCCTCAGTTTCCTTTCCCTGCACTCCAAGATGGCCTCAGGTTCCAAAACCAAGTGGCCCTCATCATCCAGTGGGGGTAAATTTGTTATTACTGTCACCTGTTGTCCCAACACGTTTTCAAGGCATGAAACCTGAATTACATTGTGGATCTTGCTCCTCGGAGGCAACTCTAGCTCATAGGCCGCCTCCCCAACTCGTCTAATCACTCGGTAGGGCCCATAGAATTGGGGCTATAGCTTCTTGCCCCCCTTCTGCTTCAATGTGGACTACCTGTAAGGTTGTAGCCAGAGGTACACCAAGTCCCTCTCCTCGAAATGCCTCTATGTCCTGTGCCAGTCTGCGTACACCTTCTGCTGATTTTGGGTTGTCACCAAGTTATCCTTGAGAGCCTTGAGGATGTCTTGACTATCTTGGACCCAATCTTTGGCCTTTGGGGACTGCCTGTCTCCAAAAGCAATGTCAGCAAAAGATAATGCATCATATCCATATAAGGCACGGAAAAGAGTCATACCAATGGACATGTGGTGGGTAGTGTTGTAGCAATACTTGCCCAGACGCAACCATCGAATCCAAGCCCTCTGTTGACTGGTCACGTAGTTCCTCAGGTATCCCTCAGTTCCTTAGGTGCCACTGATTAGCCCTCTCGGTCTGGCCATCTGTCTGAGGATGGTAGCTGGTGCTAGGAGTGAGCTCGGTCTTGACTAATCTGAAAAGTTCCTGCTAAGAGCCTCCCATGAACTTGCTGTCCCTGTCACTCACAATGTTCTTGGGGAGCTTGTGCAACCTGGAAATCTCCTGAAAGAACAATTTTGCAACCTGTATCGTGTATTTGTTGGGGATGGCGAAAAAGTGGGCATATTTGGTCAACCTGTCGACCACTACGTAGATGCAGTCCTTCCCCTGCATTGTGGGGAGCCCTGTGATGAAATCCATAGAGATACTTTCCCATTTCCCCTCGAGGATGGGAAGTGGTTGTAGCAATCTTGCAGGGTGGATCAGCTCCCCCTTGTTCCTCTGACATGCCTCACACTCCTGTATGTGCTTCAACATGTCCCCCTTGAGGCCCTTCCACGTGAATCTCTCCCTCACTGCCATATATGTTTTCGAAACCCCTGGTGCCCAGATAATGGTGAATCATGTGCTGCTTGGAGCACGCTTTCTGTCAACTGCGAATTGGGTATTAGGAAAATGCACCCCTTGTAATAGATGACCTCATCCATCACTTAGTAATGCTCATCTGCATGGGTACCCTCCAAGACCTCGCATGCCCTCCTATCCTTGGAGTACTCCACCAATAGCTGAGCCTTCCAATCTTGGCACATGCTCATGCGGGATAAACCAGCTGGTCTCCAAGATAAAGCATCAGTCACCACATTGTGCTTTCCTTGCACATACTCTATGTCGAAGTCATAGGCCTGCACCTTGTTGACCCATCTTTACTGCCTGTCATTGAGACGCTGCTGCTCCATGAAGTGATGAAGACTGTTCTGATCAGTGTTCACTCGAAACGTGTTGCCCACAAAGTACTGCAGAAATTTGGCCAATGCATGCATGATGACCAACATCTTTTTGTCATATATGGAATATGACAACTCATGTGGTAGGAGATTCCGACCGTCGAAAGCAATGGGATGCCCATCCCGTGACAAAACTGCTCCAACTCCCACCTCGGATGCATCACACTCCATGGTGAAGGGTAGGGAAAAATCTGGAAGTGCCTACGCTGGGCAACTGCTCATCACCTCCTTGAGTAGATTGAAGGCAACCTGTGCTCCATCTGCAAGCTCAAACAGAGTGAGAAGAACAAGGGTTATGGACGACAGGGAACACAAAACTATGAGCTGCAAAGGACCATAGGGAAGATGTACTTCCCTACTTTCCATGGCACTGCCAAGTGCACGGCTAGGGCTTGGGTTGAGAAGATGGACACCTACTTCCAACTCAACCAGATGACAAAACATGAAGCCATCAAGATGGCCACACTACACATGGAGGGGTAAGCCCATGACTGGTGGTTTCACGGCTTGGCCACCCTAGGGCATGCTAATGTGGCTTCTTATGAGGACTTTACCAGGAGGATGGTGGAGTGTTTTGACCAGAGAGATCCAGAGGCCCATTTCAGAGCGTTGACCCAACAACGCCAAATAGGCAACTCGGAGTAATACATCTCAAAGTTTTTGCAAGTATCAATGATGGTTTTAGATCTATCAGAGGCTAGGAGGGTGTACACCTTCATTCAGGGCTTACTTGAGCCCCTACGTGCACTAGTGAAGTCACACATACCCTTCGTGTTGCAGGTGGCAGATTTGTGCACTAGAGATCTACAGGGGACCATGCCCAAGACTAGAGCGCCTTTTCCGACATAGACCCCTTTTCCACAAAAGGGGCATGAGACTAGAACTCCACCTCAGAGAACCACACAGGGGCGGGGGCAGCTAGATGACGAGACACGAAAGGACCTCAAGAGGAGGATGTTGTGCTTCACATGCAGGGAGCCCTGGACACCAGGCCATCAGTGCACTACCAGTAGAGCACACTGTATTGACGTTTTTTCTGGCAGTGACCAGGAGGACAAGGTGGAGCAGGAGTGTGGTGTGGGAGATGGTGAGAGTCCAACAGATAGAGGGACACCACCACCACCTCGACAGGGAGGAGCATCCCTTGCCACATCCGGGGGAGTCCTTGCTTCCTTATGCGGGATTCCCAAATTTTTTACACTGAGGATCAAAGGCACCGTACAACGGCAGAGGATGTCAATCCTAGTTGACAGTGGGGCTATGCACAATTTCATAGATGCCCAGTTGGTTCAGAGGAGGGGCCTCACCACGACTGAGTTTGAAGGCTTTTCAGTCCTAGTACCAAGGGACCGTACCATACAGTGCACTCGATATGTGCCTTCCTTAATAGTAGTTATGGGGAACTACTCGATGACAGACCATTTCTTTGTGGTCAATGTGCTAGACACCAATGTGGTGATGGGTGTCAAGTGGTCATACTCCCTTGGGCGAGTCACGAGTCACGACAGATTGGAGGAAGCCAGAGCTGAGGATTTCAGAGGTTGGGGGACAAGCTTAGCCACCACCACCAGACATACAAGACTCGCTGGACAGATACGCAGTTGTGTTTGGGGACATTCCACCATGGCAACCACCAAACAGGGGATTTGAGCACATTATTGAGTTGGAGCCAGGTGTGCAGGCAGTGATCACCACCCCTTATAGGCATCCCAAGGCCTATAAGGATGAGATAGAGAAGGCCATTCAGGAGTTCTTAGCATTGGACCATATCAAGCTAAGTTCAGTAGTATTGGTGAAGAAGGATGGAACCCTTCGTATGTGCATTGACTACCGGGCCCTCAAACAAAGGACATTGAAGAATTGGACCCCATACCCCGCATCGATAAGTTGATGGATGAGCTTAGAGGAGGCAAGTACTTCTCTAAGATAGATTTACGTTTGGGGTACCACCAGATCAGGGTGAGGGGTCAGGACATCCCCAAGACAACTTTTTGGTGCAATTATGGGCACTTAGAGTTCCTGGTCATGCCATTTGGGCTAACCAACACTCTGGCTACCTTCTAGTCGTGTATGAACCATGTCTTCCGAAGGTAGTCGAGAAGATTTGTGCTGGTTTTCTTTGACGATATCTTGATTTACAGCAAGACTTGGGAGGAGCATCTCCAGCGCTTGGAGGAAGTGCTGCATATTTTGGAGGAGGTGTTGCATATTTTGGAGGAGCAACAGTTTTATGCCAAACTGTCCAAGTGTGAGTTTGGCCTGATAGAGATGCTATACTTAGGGCATATCATTGGTGTAGATGGGGTGAAGGTCCACGCGAAGAAGATATGAGCTATCTGTGACTGGCCAGTACCCAGAGATGTGACAACGTTGAGGGGCTTCTTGGGTATCTGCACTTATTACCGAAAGTTTGTCAAGGGATTTTCACAGTTGGTAGCATCCCTGACAGATTTGACCAAGAGAGGGGCTTTTGCATGGACTAATGGGACACAAGCAGCTTTTGATCGCCTCAAGGAGGTGATGAGTAGTTGCCCAGTTTTAACACTTTTGGATTTTTCCCAACCCTTCATCATGGAGTGTGATGCATCCGGGGAGGGAGTTGGAGCAGTCCTATCATAGGATGGGCACCCCATTTCTTTCGAGAGTCGGAAGCTCTTACCACATGAGCAGTCATATTCTATATATGACAAAGAGATGTTGGCCATCATGCATGCATTGGCCAAGTTCCGAGAATATTTGGTGGGTAATAGGTTTCGGGTGAAGATTGATCACAACAGTCTTTGTCACTTCATGGGGCAGTAGGGCCTCAACATAACATAACAGAGATGGGTCAGTAAGGTGCAGGCCTATGACTTCGACATAAAGTATGTGTGGGGAAAGCACAATGTGGTGGTCGATGCTCTATCACAGAGACTTGCAGGTTTGTCACTCACGAGCATTTGCCATGATTGGAAGCCCCAATTATTGGCGGAGTATTGTTGGAAATAATACTAAGAGGGGGGGGGGTGAATCAGTATTATCAAGTCAAATATTCCTTTTCCAAAACAAATGATATATGCTACTTTAGTTAGTTAAACATGCGTATATACACATCTATGCAGAAGGAAAACTGCGTATATAAGGCAAGCTTTTAATTTACTTTATCTTTCTGATGATGATTGTTAATCTGTGTTGCAGAAACAAATAACCAGTAACCAGAGACAGTAAAACAGGACAGAAGGACAATCACACATAAGAACACAAGATATAAGGTGGAAACCCAATGTGGGTGAAAACCACCTGCTGCAATTCGTCTCTATCCTCTTTTAAATTAGAAACTTCTTTTACAATGTACTGGTGCAGTCCTTTACCGGTACGGAGGCTGCAACTTGCAGAGAGCTACAACCCTCTCTCATTCTCCAGCTTCTCCTGGAAGGGAGCTACAACCCCCTTTAGCTTCTGGCACTAGCCAAGATACTAGTACGTAGGTGTTGGCCTACAGAAGGCTACAACCTTCTCTTTCTTCCAGGGACCACGTTTCATAAATTTTCAGACTGGATCCATAAACATCAATCAATCATCAAGAATCAACCAATCTCCTTTCCACCAATTAGATTTGAATCAAGTAGATACTTCTCTGACAACTGTACCCAAAACACAGTACCAGAAACCACACACCAAACACTGAACCCAGAACACAGCAGCAATAAACAGAAGCAACTAGATCACAACTTAAGCATATACGCTATTTCAATAACCCGCAACATGCGTGCGTACGCTTTTGTGTTTGGAACAACCATACGCTGTTTTATTTCACTGAACGAGCGTGTATACACGCCTTCGCTTCACTGAACCTGCGTACAGATCTATACAGGATAATTCGCTCTTCCAGATATTCAAAAACACTAATTAACCCAGATTATCAGTGTTATAGATCAAGCAAGCGCCACATAAAACAGACCAAAATCATATAAAGATACTATCGTTCAAGCTTAAAGATTATGGCCCATCAATAGAACTTATCCTTCTTCTTTTCGCTAAGGTTCCTCCTTTATTCAGATCCAGATCTGCACCATAACCCAATTACCAGCATTCAGATCTACCACTTTTCAGATATTCAATAATAATTCAGGTGATACTTTGCCACAAGATCTCCTTCCTCTTTTATAGTCTTAGGCCTTCCACAATACCACGGTCCAAAACCATAACATTTCAATACCATGAACCCAAAACTAGGGATCAACACATCTGACGAGACGCCATGGTCCAAAACCATAGGTTCAAATCCCAAGGACTAACTACCATGGACCAAGAGTAAGTTCCCCAACATATACGCGCTTTAGTAACGTATAACCCACGTGTATACGCGCCTTTGTTCTAGATGAACCTGCGTATATGTCTTTTTCTTCTTTCTGAGTGCCTGAACTGAGATCTGTCACCAAGTTGAGTTGCCATCAAGGACAACACCAGAGCCATAGCATCAAACCTATGCCATAATGCCAACAAGTACACCAAGGACAGGAGGGTATGTGGGATTCTGGAGGGTACCCACAGAGATGAGCGTTATTGGGTGATGGACGAGGTTATCTACTACAAGGGGTGCATATTTCTGGTGCCCAACTCACAGTTGAGGGAGAGAGTGCTCCAAGCAGCTCATGACTCGCCATTGTTAGGGCATAAGGGGTTCTGAAAACATACTGTTGATTTTTGGGGTAGCATCGGATGTGCTCTAGCTCTGAAATTTTGTGGAGGGGCTAGAACACATGAAATCTCCAATACCCAAAAATCGTTTAGTGACGTGTTGAAGCACGTACAGGAGTGTGAGGCATGTCAGAGGAACACGGGGGAGTTGACTCACCCTACAGGATTGTTATAACCGCTTCCCATCCTCGAGGGGAAATGGGAAAGTATACCCATGGATTTCATCATGGGGCTCCCCACAGTGCAGGGCAAGGACTGCATTTATGTAGTGGTCGATTGGTTGACCAAGTATGTCCACTTTTTCACCATCCCCACCAGATATTCGGCTGCACAAGTTGCAGAGCTGTTCTTTAGGGAGATCTTCTGGTTACATGGGATTCCTAAGAACATTGTGAGTGATAGGGATAACAGCTTCATGGGAGGCTTCTGGTAGGAGCTTTTCAGGTTGGTCGGTGCCGAGCTCACTCCTAGCACAAGCTACCACCCCCAGACAGATGGCCAGACATAGCGAGTTAATCAGTGGCTGGAGGTGTACTTGAGGAACTACATGACTGGGCAGTGGAGGGCCTAGATCAGGTGGCTGCATTTGGGCGAGTATTGCTACAACAATACCCACCACATGTCCATCGACATGACTCCTTTTCGTGCCTTGTATGGTTATGATGCATTATCTTTTGCTGATGTTGCTTTTGGAGACACTGGGGCCCCAAAGGGCAAAGATTGGATCCAAGAGAGTCAAGACATCCTCAAGGCTCTCAAGGATAACTTAGTGACAGTACAAACCAACAAAAGGTGTAAGCAGATCGACACCGGACCGAGAGACATTTCGAGGAGGGGGATTTGGTCTACCTCCGGTTACAGCTGTACAAACAGTCCACGTTGAAGCAAAAGGGGGCTATGAAGCTACAACTCCGCTTCTATGGGCCATACCGGATGATTAGGTGAGTTGGGGAGGTGGCCTACGAGCTGGAGTTGCCTCCGGGGAGCAAGATTCACAATATATTCCATGTCTCATGCCTTAAAAAGGTGTTGGGGCAACAGGTGACAACAACGGTAGAGTTACCCCCATTGGATGATGAGGGCCACTTGGTTTTGGAGCCTAAGACCATCCTGGAGAGGAGGGAGAGGAAGCTGAGGAGCATGACCATCAGGGAGTTCTTGATATGATGGAAGAACTTGCTGGATGAGAATGCCACCTGGGAGGGTGAGCACATTCTGGAGCACCCAACTCTGAAGTTGCTTGAGGGCAAGCAACATTTGGGAGGGGAGGACTGTCATGTCCCTTCCCAAATACATTTGTAACAGGTTTATCTCTACACAATTTGCACATTTTTGCTAAGGAGAAGGACCCAACAATTTCGAGTTAGGGACTTAGGAGAAATTTCGGCCAGATTAGTTTGCTAGAGGAAGGTGGGGACCACCCACGTGGGAATTCGAACTAGGCCATTCAAATGGCTTGGAGGAAATCCAAATAGTTGATGGGAGGGGCCCACATGAGGCAAAGGAAGGCCCACGAAGTCATAAGGAGAAGGAGGCTCTCACTTGGTCATTCATTCACTCTTGTAGATCGAATTTACTTGATTGTTTGCACGAGCTGCTTAGCCGAGTCAACTAGCCGTTCAACCACGAATCTCTCAAGTGAGAGATTCAACCTTACCTTTGGGGGACTTCGAGTGCCACCCTAGGAAGGCAATTCCACAACATTTTCAGGAGTTCTGGGGAGTTTCTGCAACATAGTCACTCAACTATCTTCAGGGAGTGTATATTTCTAGGCTAGCAGTGATAACACATAGAGGGAGATAGAGCCACCCTGGGTCAAGCATTAGCCGGAGGAGCCAAGGAACTAGAAGGAAATTATTGGGCCAACATTCAGGAAGAGTTTTGGGGTCAGAGAAGGCAGCAAACCAACAATTCAAATTCCAGACTTGGAGGACAGTGTGGAGGGCCAGTTCAACAAATTCGTGGGTCTTGAGGGGAAGAGCTACTACCCGAAAACTCATCTGAGGAGGAAGGACATTTGTAGGAGATTATCTTAGAGTTTTGGGGCACTTTTCAGGAGGATTTATAGCTTCATTCCAGCAGGCCGAGTCTTGCATTTGTAATTGAGGTTGGGCTCCTTGGGGGTCGAATTTCACAAGTTTGAACCATCTCAAACCCTTCCTGGGTTTTTGTGGGTTTAGGCCAAGGAGCAAGGGGTTGAAATCTCATAATTTTCTGAGCATGGGAAGCAATGATTCCAACCCTTCTATGTCAGCAAACAGTGTAGTTTCTGGGCAGCACAGTTCAGTTTTGGCGCAACAGTTGAGACAGCCTTTAGTTCAACATTTGCTCACCTGGGTTTTGTCATGCTTGTCCTTTGAGACAAGCCTAGGTGCACCATTCTATTTTGTTGTTGTATTTTTGTATTTGCCCTTGAAGAATTAATAAACTGGCTCAGTAGTTCTCTATTTCTAGAGTTTTCATGGGTGCTTGATGTCTTTTTCATTTTTATGATTGCTAGATTGTTTGCATGCTTTGTATATAACTTAAATTCTTGTCTAGGAACATTACAAATTATGCCACTTAGAGGTTGACCTTCCTGTTTTCATCACCATAATTCGAGAGAATGCCACGTCAGCTCCCATTATTCATAGAAAAGGGGCTAGCCACGTGATTATGTAGAAGACTCTAGAAGAGTCTATATTGTAACTCTGGTTAAGAGTTGAGGTAGTCAAACCTAACCACTAATAAGCTATTGGGCTGTGTTATAATTGGGCCACTGGGAGGATAAGGGGTTCCATTCTTTTGAGTTCATTTGCTCCATAGTTGAGCAAAAATAGCCAAGAGGGATAAGAGGTAGAACACACAGAGGTTTTGTGCATTGTAGCAACGCACGGGCCACAGACCATACATCTTTTTTATCGCATCCATATTTCCATTTAGAGAAAGAGAGTGGAGCGACCTCACCTTCCAGCTGGGTTTTCTTCTGAAAGGGTTTCCCAAAGCATACCTTGTGTCAACTGTGTGTGTGAACTTTTATTTCGCTTTTCTCTATTTTCTGCATAATTTTAAATTCACATGCATGCACTATTAACAGTGAATCTCCAAATCTAGAAATCTAATATAACTGTAATAATGTAGAATTTCAGATTTTAAATATAATTTTATCAGATCGGTTGTGACGAACTGTTTAGTAGAATATCCATGGCAGTTTATGGATCATCACCCTTGAAATATATGCGAAGAATGTAAATTCAAGGCTTCCTATGGTTCAATATAGAGGCTTAGGTCAACCAATATAGACTCAAATAATTTCCCAAACACATACAATTTATTTTATGTATGTTCTATGCATAGGGCAATTTATTTCAATTTTCACTGTTAGCTCAATATCTTTTCTAGATTAGCAATCACATCAGCATTAAAGTGAACTATAGATAGAACATAAACATAAATCACAGAAGACAAGCCAAGGCAAGAGGACACAAGATGTGGCACTAGCCAGGGACAAACCCCAATGTGGGGAAACCCTTGATCAATTCTTCTTATATGTTCTTCAATAGTTCAGCAGAGAGAGAGAGAGAGAGATAGTACATTTACAACAGAAGTCAATATTTTGACTTGATTAAATAAGAGCTTAGATCATCTCTAAGAAGATGATACATGAGATCAATTGAAGACATGCCGCTTCAACTAATTCTCCAAGGTGATTCCTTCACCTATCATTGTGCTGCATCTCGTCACCATGCTGCACCTTATCGTGCTGCACCATGCTGCTCCCATCATCACAATGCTAGACCTCATGACCATGCATCATACTGCTGCAACTTATGCTGCACCTTCCAATATTGTGACATCTTGCTAATGTTGTCACTGCTCATACTGCCGCACCATGGTTACTTGCTATCCCATTGTTTTGTTGCTATCATTGTTGTACCATCACAACTTGTTATACCTTGCTGCTGTCCCATGCATCTTAGCATTGCCATACCTTGCAGCTGTCCCATGCATCTTAGCAGCACTATACCTTGCTGCGGTCCCATGCATCTTAGCTGCTGTCCCATCCATCTTAGCAGCACTATACCTTGCTGCTGTCCCATGCATCTTAGCATTGCCATACCTTGTAGCTGTCCCATGCATATTGGCAACACTATACCTTGCTGCTGTCCCATGCATCTTAGCTACTGTCCTATGCATCTTAGCAGCACTATACCTTGCTGCTGTTTGGCCTTGTCACTTGCTCAAACTCGGACCCAAAATAGTGAAGGGAAACACCCTAAATCTTGCCCAAATTTGCCTCTAGGCTTGCGGCTTACCTCCTGTAGCAGCTCGGCCTTATTATAGATGTTTTCTTGCCCAAAACAGACCCTTCACATCAACGTCCTCCTTCTTGAGCTGCCTTAGGATAGTTTTGTTAGGGTTGCCTTTAGGTCTTAGTGAGGGCAGCCTTTAGGTTTGTGTTAGGGTAGGGACCAACGTATAGGTTTAAGGCTCCTTTTTGATAATGTTTAGGGGCTTTTCTTCATGACTGCGTCCTCTAGATTAGGGCAATGTATTTCTTCTTCTTGATTGCGGCTAGGGCAACCTCTTTTCCTCCAACGTCTAGGGCTTCCACTCCTAGATTTCTCTTCCACTAAAACCCAAGACAAGTGGAGAGAAATCAAGATAGAAGTGTCTAGAAATGACTGTCAAGTCACCTCTTTTTATACTAAACTGTGGAGCACATGAGGGGTTTATTTGGTTGCTGGCCGACCTTGATGAATTGTCTTATAACACTAATAAATTCATATCTCCATGAATACTTATCGGAATCAAATGATCTTTAGATCAATCCTACACCTCTCGATGAGAGGGATCTAAGAAAAATATCAACTGCCATTAATAAGATGGCCCACATGGAGTTTGGCCCTAGTTGCCAATTTTAACACTCCCTCTCAACTAGGGGGAACTCCATCCGTTGATCCATATGTCCGACTGTACTATCTCTGCATCAATGCCCTGCACTGCTCTGCTTTGTTAAGCTCTGCTCAATTCTGCTCTGCTGAACCATGAATAAGAAGAATTGATCGAGAATGTCTCATACCATTCTCTACTGACCCGAAGTCAGTTTCATCTGAAGAGAGTGTGTCATATCACTCTTACTGACCTGAAGTCAGTTTTTTTGATCCCAGATCAATATCACAAGAGAGTGTCTCAAACCACTCATACTGATCCCAGATCAGTTGGAGGTCATCCTAGCATAGGGAGTACAGTAGATACAATGATGCGTCCATCGATAGTACTACTATGGTCCCTAAGCCCATTTCCCTGCTCATTGATCAGATGAGAGGTACTTCCCATGAGTCCCAGTCTGCATGGGTAGGATGCCTCGACAAGAGAACTAATCATCTTGTCCACAGTAGAACAAATCATCCTGTCCCATAGTCGCCACGGGAGAACTAATCATCCTAGCCCACAGGAGAACTAATCATCATGTTCCATAGTTGCCACGAGAGAACTAATCATCCTGGCCCACAAGAGAACTAATCATCTTGTTCCATAGTTGCCACAAGGTATCACAGGGAAAGGTTGAACTTGTCACCCTGTACATAGCGCACCACCAGGGAAGGGTGAGTCGCCTTGTGGTCGTTTGTCACTCTAGTAAGTACCCCAAGCCCCCCAGAGCTCCCAGAGCTCAATGAATGCAACACGTAGGACCCTTATACGAAGGTCTCTCAACAACTCCAAGTCGTTCAGGGAAATCATAGATTTGACCTTTCCTCGGGGCTTTGACAAAGTGTCTGCTACCTGTACATTAGTCTCAATGCGATGGAGCCTCCTCGCTCATCAACTTACCATATCCCAGATAAGGTAGTATCTAATGTCTATCTATTGGAGCAATCATCGAACACAAGATTCCTCAATAATCGAATCCCCCCCTGGTTGTCACAAAGAATCACAGTGGTATTCATCATGTGTACAAACAACTCACTGAAGAGCTTCCACAAGCTGGGAACTTCACACGCGATCATACCCGTAGCTATGTATTCAGTCTCGACGGTGCTTATAACAACCGACTTTTGCTTCTTGCTCATCCATGATATCGAAGCAGAATCCAGAGAGAACCAACACTGAGAAGTGCTCTAGCAATCCTCCACACTGCCTGCCTAGTTAGCATTCGAATAATCATGCAACTTCATATTTTCGGCAGTGTATCTGAATCCATGAGAGATTGTGCCCTGAAGTATCTCGGAAAATTCTTTGCACCAATCTAGTGAGGCTCAATGAAATATGAGCCCAACATGCTAACTGCAAAACATATATCTGGATGAAAGTTCACCAAGAACATCAATGCGAATGAGTTTATGAAACTCAGAGGCATTTCCAAAATCTGTTCCAGCATCACTACCATATAACTTCTGAAAGTTAAGATCCTCAGGGTAGTCATGGGCTTGCAGTTTACCATTCCACATCCAGAATCCAACTCCCTCTTACTTTTGCAAATGAGAGGGTCAACACCTGTCAGAAATAGGTCGTCCTCAGAAGGTGCCGGTACGAGAGCTCTATCATCCACAACCTTCAAGCAATGGTTTGGATCGGCTTCACTCCTAGTGAATCTCAGCTTCATCAGATAGCTATCAATCCTCTCATACTACGCTCGTGGCATTTTGCTTCAAGCCATAGAGGGCTTTCTACCACCTTCATACGTGAGATTCTCGATCATGAATCTCAAACCCCGTGGGGTGTTCCAACCCTGTGGATCTGCTACACGAGGGGAATGGTTCCCGTGTAATATTTTCCTTCGGTACATCTCGGACATGTACCTTCATGTTCTTCTTGAATTCAGGCGTCCGAGTCACCATCTGACTCACATCGGGTTGGGCCCCATAAGTAGACCTCCGGTGATATAGATGAGATGTCTCAACTGATATGGTCCCCCCAAATGGACCATCCTACAACTTGATACAAATTGCCAACCCTGAACTCAAAAGCACCTTAGAAAATTTTTATTTTTAAACACGTACCTTTCCATCGATGAATGCCACCCTATAACCTTTGACTTCCATTGCTGAAATGGGCACCAAGTTCTTCTTGCTATCAGGTACATAAAAGAGATTCTTGTAAATGAATCGAGTTACCACTATTCAATTGAGGAGTAACATTCCATACACCCTTTCCAGGATAGGTGGCATCGACTCCAAGTATAATCCCATGATTGTTTCCATCTCCACCAAATTAGAGAGAGCACCCTTCTATCCAATGAAGTGCCTTGAAGCACTACAATCAATAAACCAGATTCCCAAAGAGTCTGAAGGAGAGGGCCAATATAAGATAACGCTTCTTTATCTTATCAGAAACAACATTTGATTCTTCATACTTGGGGTTGCTTGCTTTCTTGAAGAGTCGACTGTTTCCTTTATGACTTACATTACTTGTCATTCCTCTGATCATTGAAGATGTCCCTAGAATGATTGTTATCATCATCAAGTGATGTGTCCCTGCTATTCAGACACTCCTTCGAATAATGTCCGAACTTATTACAAACAAGGCATCTGCCTTTCCTTCCAACCTTAGACCTGGACTTCCCATTGAAGTGATTTTTAGTTAGGTCATCAGACGCTTCCGCTGTGCCATTCTGATAATATTCTCTGCTTCGACTTCACTCTTGGTGAATTAGAAGAGGGATGAGGAATCCATTGATCCTTTTGTCCTTTCCCAACTGTCTTCGGTGATTGCTCTTTCACTCTTGCTTGGGCTTTGTCTTCACGTCAGCTCTGGTACCATGTTAATTTTAGGTATGTTCTATGCATAGAGCAATTTATTTCAATTTTCAAAGTTAGCTCAATATCTTTTCCAGATTAGCAAGCACATCAACATTAAAGTAAACTGCAGATAGAACATAAACATAAATCGTAGAAGACAAGCCAAGACAAGAGGACACAAGATGTGGCGCTAGCCAGGGACAAACCCCAATGTGGGGAAACCCTTGATCAATTCTTCTTATATGTTCTTCAATAGTTCAACAGAGGGAGAGAGAGAGAGATAGTACATTTACAACAGAAGTCAATACTTTGACTTGTCTAAATAAGAGCTTAGATCATCTCTAAGAAGATGATACATGAGATCAGTTGAAGACATGATGCTTCAACTGATTCTCCAGTGTGACTCCTTCACCTATCATTGTGCGCTCACCGTACTGCACCATGCTGCTCCCATCATCACAATGCTGGACCTCATGACGATGCATCATAGTATCATACTGCTGCAACTTACGCTGCACCTTCCAATATTGTGACATCTTGCTAATGTTGTCACTGTTCATACTGCCGCACCATGGTTGCTTGCTATCCCATTGTTTTGCTGCTGTCATTGTTGTACCATCACAACTTGTTATACCTTGCTGCTGTCCCATGCATCTTAGCATTGCCATACCTTGCAGCTGTCCCATGCATCTTAGCAGCAGTATACCTTGCTGTGGTCCCATGCATCTTAGCTGCTGTCCCATCCATCTTAGCAGCATTATACCTTGCTGCTGTCCCATGCATCTTAGCATTGCCATACCTTGCAGCGGTCCCATGCATCTTAGCAGCACTATACACTGCTGCTGTTCCATGCATCTTAGCTGCTGTCCTATGCATCTTAGCAGCACTATACCTTGCTGCTGTTTGGCCTTGTCACCTGCTCAAACTCGGACCCAAAACAGTGAAGGGAAACACCCTAAATCTTGCCCAGATTTGCCTCTAGGCCTGCGGCTTACCTCCTGTAGCAGCTCGGCCTTATTACAGATGTTTCCTTGCCCAAAACAGACCCTTCTCCTCAATGTACTCCTCCTTCTTGAGCTGCCTTAGGATAGCTTTGTTAGGGTTTCCTTTAGGTCTTAGTGAGGGCTGCCTTTAGGTCTGCATTAGGGCAGCCTTTAGGTCTGCGTTGGGGTAGGGACCAGCGTATAGGTTTAGGGCTCTTTCTTGATAACGTTTAGGGCTTTTCTTCATGACTGTGTCCTCTAGATTAGGGCAGGATATTTCTTTTTCTTGACTGCGGCTAGGGCAGCCTCTTTTCCTCCAACGTCTAGGGCTTCCACTCCTAGATTTTTCTTCCACTAAACCCAAGACAAGTGGAGAGAAATCAAGATAGAAGTGTGTAGAAATGACTATCAAGTCACCTCTTTTTATACTAAATCGTGGAGCACATGAGGGGTTTATTTGGTTGCTGGCCGACCTTGACAAATTGTCTTATAACACAAATAAATTCATATCTCCATGAATACTTATCGGAATCAGATGATCTTTAAATCAATCCTACATTTCTCGATGAGAGGGATCCAAGAAAAATATCAGCTGCCATTAATAAGATGACCCACATGGAGTTTGGCCCTAGTTGCCAATTTTAACACCAAAGCATACCTTGTGTCAACTATGTGTGTTTGCTTTTATTTCGCTTTTCTCTTTTTTCTGCATATTTTTAAATTCACATGCATGCACTATTAACAGTAAATCTCCAAATCTAGAAATCTAATAAAACTGTAACAATGTAGAATTTCAGATTTTAAATATAATTTTATCAGATTTGTTGTGACAAACTGTCTAGTGGGATATCCATGGCAGTTTATGGATCATCACCCTTGCAATATATGCGAAGAATGTAAATTCAAGGCTTTCTATGGCTCAATTTAGAGGCCTAGGTCAACCAATATAGACTCAAATAATTTCCCAAACACATACAATCAAGAAATTAAATGTGGCTGTCATTAACTAGGGTTTTAAATCATAAATTGGTGCAAATAAATAGTCTACGATAACAATAATAAAAAGCATTAAAAATATAAATTAGAGCTAAATTGAAATGTCTGTTCTTCATATCTTGTTCCCATCTCAGTTCACATCAAACATCATATTGACTGGTTGACAGACTTGTTAGTGGCCAACCCTTCTGCATTTTCATTCACTTCTCTACTTTCTATTACCCAGGAAGGAATCATACAGGTAATTGTATGTTCTATGGCACATAGAATTGAATTTGTCTTGGTGGATAACTGAGACAGAGACCGATTCCTAATAATACTTGAGTCAAGTGGGTATTTAGTTCTTATCATCGAGTCTTAAACACAATTTTTTTGAACCATCCATTAATTTATGTTTGTGAGAATGCAATATGGTGGAAGTGTTTAACCATTGAGAAAAAAATTGATTTTAAGTTGACAACTTTGTAAATAAAATAAATTAATCTCTGCTCAAGGCGCTTTTATTTAGATTTGTAAAAGCTAGGAAAAAGATGATTTCCATGCACCATGAGCAAAATCGACTGCAAGAAATCCTTTCTATAAACTTGTTGGTGGCTGAAACAGTTATATGGGAAACTGTGGTATACATCTTTTACTAGTGAAATTTATGAAGTTAAAATCCTAACCACTTAATACCATTGAAAATGTGTTTTAACTTTTTATGTAAAGAATTCTGTTGGGTAAAGTTTATTTTGAATGATATTTGGACAGAGCTCTTATGAAATGGAAACCCTTCTGTTCTCTTTGAGGTGTAGTGTAGTTCTAAGGAGTTGTAAATTTATTATACATGGCTTATGCTTAATACCTATTCAGTTTCAATGCGTATTCTACAGAGTGTTTAATGTGTGGCAGATGCATAGTAGTGTTAGCTGATCATGTTTATGAATTGGATCTTAGAGATGTTCTCTTGTAATTGCAGAAATATTTACTGATGTGTGTTAACTATCTGAATTTTTTACAGAGCAACAAGTGAGGCCTGTGGTGGAGGCAGTTGAGCATTTCGCACAGTTGGGTTTGAGAACATTATGTTTGGCATGGAGGGACTTGAAGGAAGATGAATACAGGGATTGGTCCATTATGTACAAGGAAGCAAGTAGTTCTTTGATTGATAGAGAGGTATGGCACATTTACATGTGTCCTCTGCTTCCATGTGTGTTGAGAGTGGGCAGGATACCAAATCACATGCTTCACATGGCCCTCGTTTCATTTTGCTCTTGGCTTCACCAGATTTTAACCTCTCAGTTTTGCCAGTAGTTAGAGCTTTTGTTCACATGTTTCATTCATGTCCCTTTCTTGAATTTCTTTATCACAAATGGTAGTTGAATTGTTCCGTGCAAAAGTCTCTACTTCCCTACGCTTTAGACAGATTGACTCTCACCCTTCCCAGTTCTTAATCCATTTAAAGATTATACTTAAGCAAGCTCCACGTTTTCTGCTCAACTTTGCTTCAAAAGCTCTCAATAATAATCCACCTGTGCTCTTGTAACTTTTTCTTTCCCTGAATCTTATGATTCCCCTCAATATTCCCTCCTTAATCTCAAGTAACTACAGCAAAATGAAACTTTGTAAGGAATGGGATTGAACCTACCCAGTAGCACCTATCAAGATATTAACTTAGAAAATTGGTTCAAGGTTAATGCTTGTGTCAAGAACTGCTAAGGAGATGGGCCCAACTACGAACTTCATTGCAGCTATGCAGGAATCCGGACACAAGCAAGATTCCTTGCCTTGTAGTTATCCCAAACAAATATTGAGTCTAACGTGTACCTAGCTCCAGAAACAAGTGAGATTCCTCGCCTGTAATTATCCCAAACAAATGTTGAGTGTAACCTGATTGATACAGGAATGTAAAAGAAAACTTATAAGGCCAGGGATAATTTGTGTTACTACCCAGTCTGGATGCCTACATTTATCATGCAAGGTGGATAGAGCTTTCCATCTACTTAGTGTTGCATTTATTTTCATGTCATCTAACTGAGTATTGTTTTGGGTAAAATATATACCCCCATTATGTAGAATGTTTTAGCAATCACTAGAGAACTACTACCATGCTTTGTTGTTCTTCTTAGAGGATATTAAAATTGGTGCTTTTGCAATGTTGCACGAAGCGGGGATAAAGCAGGTTTGTTTTTGAGAAGCAAAGCGTCAAAAGCGTCATTTTCTAAAAATCCTCGGAAGCAAAGTGCCCTGGAAGTGTCTAATATATTTATATATTATATTGCATTTATGTTTAGGAGAAAACATCCAGAAACAAGTGAGATTCCTCGCCTGTAATTATCCCAAACAAATGTTGAGTGTAACCTGGTTGATACAGCAATGTAAAAGAAAACTTACAAGGCCAGGGATAATTTGTGTTACTACCCAGTCTGGATGCCTACATTTATCATGTAAGGTGGATAGAGCTTTCCATCTACTTAGTGTTGCATTTATTTTCATGTCATCTAACTCAGTATTGTTTTGGGTAAACTATATACCCCCATTATGTAGAATGCTTTAGCAATCACTAGAGAACTGCTACCATGCTTTGTTCTTCTTCTTAGAGGCTATTAAAATTGGTGCTTTTGCAATGTTGCACGAAGCGGGGACAAAGCAGGTTTGTTTTTGAGAAGCAAAGCATCAAAAGCGTCATTTTCTAAAAATCCTTGGAAGCAAAGTGCCCTGGAAGTGTCTAATATATTTATATATTATATTGCATTTATGTTTAGGAGAAAACATCCAGAATGCCAAATTAGTTGCAGAGTATATGAAAACATGTATTTATGTACATAAATCAAGATAGAAGTGGCATCCATAATACATTAATGATTAATTAATTGAGCGTCAACCATCTAGAATCTAGATTTTGTCAATTACAAACAAACATACAATTTTTTAGGGCATATAATAGAAAGTAGACCATTAACTTATGGAATGAAATAGGTTATTTAGCAATTGCCAACAATAACATGACCAAGTAGTTGTGTTTACAAAATAGGCCATCTACACACCAAAATATGAAGATTAAAAGGTTCAAAACAATAAATTGAGCTAGTTGTTTGTAATATCCCAAATGAAATATTTGGCTAAATATCGAAATGGATTAATTCTCTAAATAAAAATTTCCATTCATTTAACAAAACATTGCCATGTAAAATGTAACAAATAGAGTACTACAAAAATAATAATACGATGAACATAAATAATCCCAGCTTGTATTATAATAGATAAATTGGGGTTTACATGTTGATACAACTAATATAGCTGAGATGGAAAAGTTGGCCTCAAGAATTTGCTCCAATGCTGCACTGGCCCTCCAAAATTGAACTGAACTGCAACTGCTAAGCTCTCTTGTGAATTTTGGATGAATTCACCAAAAGGAAAGATGGTAAGTTCCTCAGACAGAACACCAAAAGGACACTGCTCACAAACAGATCACAGATCAATACACCCGTATTTTGACGTGGTTAAAACCCTCAAAGAGGGAAACAGTCCACAGCCTGAGCCAACGCGGCCACTTCAGGCAATTTATTAATAAAAGAAGGAAAATTTACATAAGCTTCTCTCGTGAACGGTTAACCTACAAATGACCCTCCATGCACTTTAAATAGAAATCATGGACCAATCGGGTGTTAAGCCA